>CAUYLG010073011.1:0-62524 GCA_963573385.1 Cacajao melanocephalus
GTTCATACATGTCCCTACAAAGGACGTGAACTCATTTTTTATGGCTGCATAATATTTCATGGTGTATACGTGCCACATTTTCCCTGTCCAGTCTATCATCAGTGGGCATTTGGGTTGATTCCAAGTCTTTGCTATTGTAAACAGTGCTGCAATGAACATACATGTGCATGTGTCCTTATAATAGAACGATTTATAATCCTTTGGATATACACCCAGTAATGGGATTGCTGGGTCAAATGGAATTTCTATTTCTAGGTCCTTGAGGAATCACCACATTGTCTTCCACAATGGTTGAACTAATTTATACTCCCACCAACAGTGTAAAGTGTTCCTATTTCTCCACATCCTCTCTAGCATCTGTTGTCTCCAGATTTTTTAATGATTGCAATGGTATCTCAATGTAGTTTTGATTTGCATTTCTCTAATGACCAGTGATGTTGAGCATTTTTTCATATGTTTGTTGGCCTCATATATGTTTTCTTTTGAAAAGTGTCTGTTCATATCCTTTGCCCACTTTTGAATGGGTTTGTGTTTTTCTTGTAAATCTGTTTTAGTTCTTTGTAGATTTTAGATATAAGTCCTTTGTCAGATGAGTAGATCGCAAAAATAGAATCAATTTTTTATATCTCTTTTTTTTCATTCCCTATTTTTGAGATTTTCCCATGTTGTTTCATGTTGCATGTATCAGTTCATTTGTTTTGGGGGAGGAGTAGCATGAAATTGCATGTATATATGAGTTTGTTTATGCATTCTTATGTTGATAAATAGATGAACTGTTTCACATTTTTTACTAATAATAAAACTGACAGGAATTTTCTTGATATAGCTTTTTGTGGCTCTATGTGTATTTTTTCTCAGATAAATAACTAGAAATCAGATTGGCATAGTGTAGGTGGATGTATAGTTTTAAGATAAACTGCCAGAATTGTTTCCAAAATGGTTCTATTGTTTCACTCTTAACAAAAATGTATGAGAGTTCTGTTGTTCCACACATTTTTGATCATTTGGTGTCATCAAATTTTGACAATTATAGTTGGTGTGTACTCAAATCTCTTTTTAGTTTTAATTTGAAATTCCCTTATGATTAATGATGCTGAGCACATTTTTGTTTGCTTATTAGCTAATTAAGGTATCTTCTTTTGTGAGATGTATATTAACATTTTTTGCCTATATGTGTTTGAATGTTTGCTTTCTTATTATTGAATTATAACAATAAGCTACAGATCCTCAATACTGGGTTTTTGTCAGATACATGTTTTGCAAACATTTTCTTCAAGTCTGTTGTCCCGATTTATTTTATTAATAGTGCCTTCGGATGAACAGAACTTTATACCTAGATGAAATCTAAAATAATTTTTTCATTCATGACTCTTACCGTTTGTGTACTAAGAAAATTTTGCTTGTCCTGAAGTCACACAGACAGTCTGGAGTGTCTATACTAATGACAAAATTGACCTTATGAGAAAAATTAATAGAAAAAAAGGGCATTTTATAATGTTAGATGGGACATTCTATCAGGAAAACATAACAATTTATAAAGATAATGCTACCTAACAACAGCAACTCAAATACATGAGGAGAAACTGACAAAATTGAACAGAGATATAGACAATTCAACAATAATAGTTGGAGACTAAAACACCCATTTTTAATAATGTATAGCAGAATTTGGCAGATGATGAAACAGAGAATAGAAGACTTAACCAAAACTATAAATCCACAGCACAAGTAGACATTTTTAATACATTTTACAAACTTAAAACAATTTCCATATATACATAAAATATACTCCAGGATAGACCATCCATTATGCCACAAAATAAGCTTCAATAAATGTAAAAGGATTACAATCATACAAAGTTTGTTATCTGATTGTAGTGTAATAAAATTAGAAAGCAATAATAGAAGGACATCTGGGAAATGCACAAATATGTAGAAATTAACACCCTATTGAATAATAAATAGTTCAAAGAAGAAATTACAAGAAAAGTTATAAAGTATTTTGAAATATATGAACAGAAAAATACAACATGGCCAAAACTATTGGATGCAGCTAAAGTAGTAGTTAGAGGTGAATTTATACCTCAAAATGCTTATATTAAAAAAGAAGAATAAAAAGCCCTAATTATAATTATTCACTTCAACTTCCACCATAAGGAGCTAGAAAATGAAAAGCAAATTAAATGCAAAGCAAGCAGAGTTAGAAAACATGGAGGAGGTAAAAAGTGAAGCAGGAGAGGCAGGTACCCTCGGTGTATCTTTTATTGAACAAAATCTGCATGTAAGTGGAGTTTCACGGTTGAAACCCTTCATTGTTCAAAGGTTAACTGTATTTTATTGAGGTATCTGTGTCTATATTCATAAAGAGCATTGATTCATAGTTTTCTTGTCTTGTAATATCCTTATCTGGTTTTGCTATTTGAGTAATACTGACCTCATTAAATAAATTTAAAAGTGCTTCCATAAAGTCTAATATTTGAAAGAGTTTGTGGAGAAGGATTTGCCCTAATTCTTCATAGAAATTACTCAATGTGTTGCAGTAAGAAATCTTCTATCTAACTCCCTTCCTCATTGTGAAATAAAAATGTGATGATTATTTGTTTATATGTGTTGCTTTGTCACCCAGTCTGGAGTGCAATGGTGTAATCTCAGAGCTCACTGCCAACTCCGCCTCCTGGGCTCAAGCAATTCTCCTGTCTCAGCCTCCTGAGTAGCTGGGACTACAGGCATGCACCACTACGCCGGGCTAATCTGTGTAGTTTTAGTAGAGATGGGGTTTCACCATATTGCTCAGGCTGGTCGTGCACTCATGACCTCAGGCAATCCACCTGCCTTGGCCTCCCAAAGTGCTGGGATTACAGGTGTCAGTCATGGTGCCTGGGCTGTTTATTTGTTTTTAATTGCCTAGGCCTTGCACAGAACCCAATGTCAGGATTTTTTTTTTTTTTTTTAAGAGAGCGTCTCGCCTTGTTTCCCAAGCCAGAGTGCAGTGGCACGATCTTGGCTCACTGCAACCTTGCCTCCCAGTTTCAAGCGATTCTCCTGCTTCAGCCTCCCAAGTAGCTGGGATTAGAGGCACCTGCCACTGCACCTAGCTAATTTTTGTATTTTTAGTAGAGATGGGGTTTCACCATCTTGGCCAAACTGGTCTCAAACTCCTGACCTCATGATACACCTGCCTCGGCCTCCCAAAGTGCTGGGATTACAGGCCTGAGCAACCATGCCTGGCCCCAATGTCAGGATTTTTTAAACAGATATTTATATAATTATTAAATAACACTCAGGTAATTATGAGTAAAAGTGGCATAATCGTCAACACTTAATAATTTCTTTTTTCCCCAGAAATATATATTATTTGAAACACATCAATATTCATTTCAATAAAGCTCTCTGTCTTATGGGCTGAGTGAAGACTATGCCTTAATCTTTACAGGTAGAAGAAGAAATCTGACCAAAATAGCCCTTATAAATATCTGAGGACAAGCAGGATATGAGCACTGTTGTTTATTGGTGATCATGATAATGGAATTTGCCATATAAAAGAATGAATCTTTCAGAAACAAATGCTTTCTGGAAGTGGTGAGATTGAAGATATTCCTTTGCAGCTTACTGATACTAGACAGAGAATAATATAATCCCTGATTCCAGAGCTCTAAGTAATTCTTGCTTCCAGAATCTTAGGCCTGTAAGATTTGGAAGATCATATACAAGCAAAAAGAGAAAAAATAAAGTTATGAATGAAAATATAGGTGAATAAAATGAATACTTATTTAAAAACAAATTATGAATATTAAAAAGCTGAGAAATACCATATACATTACAAAATTTAAAAATTTATCTTTGACAAATTTCTATAATATGCTTTTTCTTCATCTTTGAGCAGAATTTAAAAAATTTTTAGGCTGGGCTTGGAGGCTCATGCCTGTAATCCCAGCACTTTGGGAGGCTGAGGCGGGTGGATCATGGGGTCAAGAGATCAAGACTATCCTGGCCAACATGGTGAAACCCCGTCACTACTGAAAAATACAAAAATTAGCTGGGCATGGTGGTGCACACCTGTAGTCCCAGCTACTTGGGAGGCTGAGGCAGGAGAATTGCTTGAACCCAGAAGGTGGAGGTTGCAGTGAGCCAAGATCGCGCCACTGCACTCCAGCCTGGCACCTGGCAACAGAGCGAGACTCTAACAAAAAAAAAAAAAAAAAAAAAAGATTTACATGGTAACCATTTTATAATATTATATTTCTGCTGAGAAAATAGAGAAATAATTTGTACTTTCCTTTAGCATGTTTGGTCAATAATTGTTTCGCATAGCTTAGAAATATTCTTTCAGATTTACAGATGGTTCTTGGTCATGCCATGTAATTTTTAGGAGTGTTGTCAAAATGGGAAAAATTAGAGCAAGTTTATTTCATAAATGTATTGTCACAGATATTCCCATAGCAGCCCTACTATGAGTCAATGTTCTACCAACACAAGGATTCTGGTTGTGGAAATCTTGATAAAAAGAATAATAAATTGTTTCTGCATTGATAATCCCGTACACAATATTATCAATTATATAACTGACAGGATAGAAATTTTGTTTTGCCTATGCATTGATAAGAAAAAATCTTCTACTTACAGTTTTCTGTGTTTACTGATGGGGATAATTTTTCATAGAGTAACATCTAGCTTTGTATGCTTCAAACTGCCTGCCCTTGCTATAGCCACATATTTTAGGTGGCATAGGTCATGTTTATACTAACATAGGGCCTCTGGACTGACCTTGGTGTCACAAAGCTGGGCAAATTGACAAAATAGGAAATGGAAGTACTCTTGGAAGTCTTCCCTATGCCAGAACAACTACACCTAGACGAAGAGGTAGCTATAAATTTCCTCTTTGTTCATTTAGGCACAATCTAAATAAAACTGTGATTCATCTTTCCTTTAATCAGATGCTCAAAATGACCAAGGCCACCTCAGTGTTTCAACAGCTATGGACAAATATAATGGAGGGAAAATGTATGTCCAGAAAAGTGATTTAATATCTTTTGTAAATATTATGAAAACAAATGACCACATTGACACTGTGCTGGTATCTTCAGAGACTCGGGAGAGCCTCGTACATGAATGACTCTAAAGTCTAAGTTTCTTTCTTTCCATAGTAAATCTACCTTTTGCTTGTTTTATGTCTTTTTGTGGCATGAGTTTCCAGTCTCTTTAGGGAAACCATGGTGGCACCCAGTATATGCTCATTAGATTTGGTTTAATAAATCATACAGTTAATTAGTTAATGAATTAAACATTTCATAGTTTTCATGAAAACAAGGTCTAATTTTTGCGATCACATTCAGCAAAGTTGACACCGTTCCTCCATGTGCTCTTAAAGAGTGGTTAAGAAAAGTGTTTTTCCCATTACTCTTCCAAATAACTTTTAAAAGTTATTAGAATCACACATGAAAATGTGAATATCTCACCATAAGGCTCTGGATATCGATGTGTTTCCCCATTTTGACTCAGAACAATGACAAAAGGCGAGAAAGAGAACTGAGTTTTATTTTCTTTGTCCTTATCAATAGTCTCACTCATCATTCTGTACTCATGTCCATTTGTGAGCTCTCTTCCAAATAGGAAAACAGCAAAGAGAAAGAATACTGATGGTGGCAGCAAATGCGATTTAATCTAAAATCTCACCACAGTCCTGTGTTTCAGTGGATACCCACATCACATCTTGTACAGAGCCTTGCCTGTTAGGTTGGAATCAGCTCTGTGTGTTTTACCCATTTCTTCAACTTAACTCCATGTTGAGCCCATAAGCCTCCCTACATGGCTGTTTGATCAAAGCTCTTACTTTGTAGAGAACAGAATGACTCCCACTGGGGTATACTAGCTACAAAAATTGCTGCTAAATTACCACCATTTTTACCAAATCACCTTCCAGACACCATCTCTCCAGTCTGCCACCTAGAGAAGATATTAAGCAAGGAAGCAAAATGCATCAGTGTGTCTCACTGGGGGCCAAATCTCCAGGCCTGAGGCAGTGAACTGAATTCATCTTGTGTGGAGTCTGGAGACCTGGAAGGCATTGCTTTGAAGGGAGACAATATCATAAATCCAGGCTTGCTCAGTGGAAAAATGCTGTCCCCTGTGAGAAATGTGAACGATTCTGTCAAATGTGACTATATCTGTGAAATGTCTCAAATTATGCTTATAATTGTTTGGTGCTTTTTAAAAGTATAATTGATTACTATGTTAAACATTTTTAAATTCAAGATATTTGAGGATGGAAGCTTATTGTGTGGGTTTAACTGTAATCCACCAATTTGACTCTAAAGTCAACTTATAAACTTAAAAACTTAAGAAAACTGTTAATAATATTCAGAATTTATATGCCCATATCACAGAATATTGAATATCTAAATGTAAACTAGGACACCATTGCAAAAATTAATTAAAATAGGACCAGTTTGGGAGCCCAGTTTTGTAGCTCATATGTGAAAGTTTTGTTTTAGTAATCGGTAATGTTCAGATATTAATAGATTGAATGTCTTATTTTGTATTAGCAGATTAGTGACTATTCTCTTTGCATGCACAGATGCTATATTATGAAAGCATACCTACTTGCATATTATTCTGTAACATATATGTCATGTTCAGAGCAAGAAAGACAAACATAAAAATACAATCCTCTGTATCCATTTTAATAGTAATAGTTCTCTAAGGCTGTAAGATCCTTTCCTTTTCCTTTTTCTTTTTTTTTTTTTTTTCTTGAGAGAGAGTCTTGCTCTGTCACCCAGGCTGGAGTGCAGTGGTGTGATCTCAGCTCACTGCAACCTCCAACCGGCGGATTCAAGCCATTCTCCTACCTCAGCCTCCCAAGTAGCTGGGACTACAGGTGCCTTTTTTTTTTTTTGTATTTTTAGTAGAGATGGGGTTTCACTATGTTGGCCAGACTAGTCTCGAACTACTGATCTCAGGTTATCCACATGCCTCGGCCTCCCAAAGTGCTGGGATTACAGGAGTGAGCCACTGTGCCCATCTAATGCTGTAAGATTCTTAAAAGAGAAAGTGGAAAATGATGAATTTGGGCACTAGATAACATCTGTCTTCCAATGGAACCAGGCTACTTCCTCACTAACGGCGTTATTTGAATGGCTATGAGACCCTCGACTTTAATACGGTATAATACATCCTTCACTAGGTCATTAGGAAAATTAGATGAGAGAATACATAAAGTGGCATGCACAGCATTTGGCAATAAAGAGTACTCACCAATTTTGGCTTCCTTCTCCATAACTTTGTAAGATTAGTTTCTTAAGAAGGACTACTTTAATGTATTTTAGTCAATCACTATGAATGTTACATGTACATTTGTTACTTCCAAAGCTTAAAGGAGGAGACCTGGTTTTGCCTCCAACCTGCAAGTATGCAAACACACATATGCAGACCTTCAGAGTTCCTCCCTATTCCTATTGATTCACTTTCTTATGTTGATTTATTCTTACCTGAGGTATCTACTTCAAATATTTAAAACAAATTTGCTTGGGTTTCCAATTGTGTATGAAACAGAAGAAAAATACAACTCTGATGAGCTTATAGTCAGTAACATAAACAGAATTCAAGAACCATGTGTAGTTTAATAAATGGAAAATTCTCCTCTCACATGCCTTAATTAGAAACATTTGTTATATAACAAGAAAGACATTCATAGCTTTCCCAATAGGAAAGGATTACATGGAGGTGATAAATAACTTATTATATTTGCAACTCTCAGTCTTTAAGCTCCTGTAAGTTGAAGTCAAGGATATTGATGCCAGAGGGAAAGAATAATGGTTAAGAGCCTGAACTTTAGAGTCCAAATGCCTGGTTCTTTCACTCACTACCTGTTTGACGTTGAGAAAGTTTAGTTAACTTCTCTATGTCTCAGTTTCTTCTTCCCTTAAAGAATAATAGTAGCACTACCCTTCAGGGTTGTTTGAAAGTTAAATGATATGTTGATGTAAAGAACTTAGAATAAGGGGTTGGCTAAGGGAAAGGTACCAGTTCTTCAGCTTATTACTACACTACTCCATGTAAAATAAAATTAATGCTATCTCTTTAATACCAACATTCAGACAAACCAACAAACAAAATAGGCTCAATCATTCAAAGTCTAAGATTTTACATTTGATGATCTTGTTGTGTTAGAATAAGTAGGTTGGTTTATTCTATCAGATTGGTGCAAATGTAATTGAGGTCTTTTCCATTACTTTCAATGGCAAAAACCACAATAACTTTGGCACCAACCAGAATTCAAGAAAAGAAGGTAGTTAGTAAAACAAAAGATAATTTAAAACTCTTAAAATTTTAGGTGAGTAAATGTAAGTCTAATTTACTGAGAGACGTTAAAGGGTAATGCTAACTTAGATTGTTTCATAAGTGTTTAACTGTGGAGTTTAGATTTAATAAAACAATTATGTACATTAACTTATAATTGATCATTATTAAATGTATAATTAGTGAGATCAAATAACCAAGGGAAAAAAAAGTCTATCAATATTGTTCACTCTCAATATGTAGGATTCTTATAATCATTGGAACATAATATAATTATGAAGTTATAAATATAAATTAGATTAGTTTGTAAGATGGATTTAAAATCCTTACACATTTTATTTAATTACTATAAATTTGATTGTGGATAAATACCTAAATTATAATACGGTATTTGAGAGTTAAGCTTTTATGACTAAAACCTTGCATGCTAATCTCAAGCTGTTCAATTTTATAATGTTTGAGCAACTCACACAAAAATTCGAGACTAAGACAAAAATATAAATAATAGATTATGGCTAAGTTTGAGTTTGCATTTAAAAAGGTAAAAGATCTTGTAAAGATAAGATTCATCAAGAGATTGAAATATTATTACAAAGTTAAATTATTTTTCATTTTTATGAATGCTCCTGATACATTACTCCCTTAGATATGAACCACCTCCTCATTAAAATGAAATGAGTGTTACTCTGTCACAGTCAGGCCTGTTAATAAGCAGAATGATCCATGCTGCAACCTACACCATAGCAAATGCAAAAACAATCTTATATCTCCTGATCGTCAGAGGGCTCCAAAAATATGTGCACTTTCCTCTTTGGTACTGAAATTCACATTTCTTAAAAAAGAGAACTTTTTAAGAAACAATAATTAAGGGGAAAACTTTATATTAATTTGAGTTATTTTTATTTCAAATATTGGATGTTTTTCACACATAATAGGGAATTTAAAGTTTGTTTTGAGTGAGTAATCTAATTCATGACTGAAACCAATAATCAAAATAGGAATAATATACTGGGAAAGTTCCCCCTGCCTCACATAGTAAATCTACCAGCTATTCAAAAGGAGATGAGTCAGTCCATTTCAGCCTGGAGGAGTGCTCACTCAGCTACACTAACCAATGCAATGCCCTTCAGCTCCTGGGTGCTCCACAGATGAGAGAGCCCTAGATTGCCTTTCTATTTCTAAATGGTGTATAGCTTTTATATTAAATGAATCCTAAATTTTATCAAGAGCTTTTATTGGGGTGATTATACAGTATGGTTTCTTTTTTTATTTTTTGTCTTATCTGTGTCAATAATATTTCAATGTTAAATCAACCTTGCATTGCATTCCCAGAATAAAGTGAAGTTGATCTTCCTTATTTATCTCCCATGCATGTTGGTCAGGCTGGTCTTAAACTCCTGACCTCAGATGATCCACCTGCATCGGCCTCCCAAAATGCTGGGATTACAGGCATGAGGCACTGCACCCAGCCTTTCCTTGTATTTCTGATAATGGATTACTAATATTTTTGCTCTATGTTATGCTGCATGTGAATGTCTACTGCTTTTACAGCACCATGATGAACTGTACTTTCTATACAAATAGGAAATGACTTTATCACCTGCTTAATGGCTCCTGGTGAAAACATATTAGCAATAATGCCATGGCCTTATTTTTTGTTAGAATTTTCCTGTGAAATCTTTGATCATTTTTCTCCCGTTTTTCTTTTTTTCTTCTATTCTGTGCATGTCCTGTAAATAGCATTTAGTTGTGATTTTTTTTTTAAAGTTGTTGTTGTTTGATTGTTTGGATGATATACCAGAAATTGTATCTGTAGTACTAATATTTAATTTTTACTTGTGCAGTATTAAGTTCTTTAAATGTTTTCTTATTGTACTTTTAGCTTAGCTTTCTAGCCATTGAGAGTCAGTTTTGTTTTTTTTAATTGATTTTGTTTGGGGCAATTTTATTCCACTCTTTTTTGATCTCCCTCTTCTCCTGCTCTCCTCTGTCTCAGTATTTTTAAGATAATCATCTTATTTTAAACTTATCATAACTTTAGAACTTTACAAAGCTATTTCTTATTTTTCTTAGAATTTTAAAATACATTTTTCTAATAAAAATGAGGATGTAAGCATATACTTATTCTCCCCTCCAGCATTCTACACTCTTGTACTTTTTCCTGAAAATATATTCTTAGTTTTATTTACTGTTGCTCAAGTATTTTATTATTTACAAGTATTTTAAGAGCATAATCTCTGATGTTAGAATCTTATAATCAAATTTAACTATTTAGAATTGCTGTCAAAAATTTGTTATATTTATATAAATTCAGTCATTATTGTTAATTTTATGTTGAATATTTTTATTTATCTCTTCTTTGACTGGAGCATATTCTTCAGATACTATTGCAAGGAATGTACAAGTTGTATATTTTCTTAGCTGTTACATACCTGAAATTTACAGTAGAAAATTGGGCTCTTTAGAAATACACTGTATCAAAACTGTTCCTCTTCATAAATAAATAAGCATGTCCTCAGTGTGTTTCATCATTCAGTGCTGCAAAACGAGTCTAATCTATTTTGTGGTTATTAGTATAGCTGTAAATCAGAGAATATTTTTCTTAACTATGTGACTGTAACTTTTCTTTCATAAATAAAATGTAATTGTCTTTTCATTGCATTTGAAAAGAGGATATGTCACTTAGATCTTTTTTTTCTTTTGGGTGGTAAGGCGGTATCTGAAGAAAGTTTTCATCGCTATACTGTGCTTTTATTTGCTGCTTCTGTTTTATATTTCTGAAGGATGCCTAAAATTCTTAGGTAATTTTCCATTGTTCATTTTTTCATTCACTTCTACTTCTTCATGTTTAGTTGTTTATATATATATATATATTTTTTTAAATTGCGTTTTAGGTTTTGGGGTACATGTGAAGAACATGCAAGATTGTTGCATAGGTAAATACGTGGCAATGTGGTTTGCCGCCTTCCTCCCTATCACCTATATCTGGCATTTCTCCGCATGTTTTCCCTCCCCAACTCCCCACCCCCCGATGTCCCTCCCCTAGGTCCCCCCCACAGACTCCCCTCCTTGTGTCCATGTGTTCTCATTGTTCAACACTCACCTATGAGTGAGAACATGCAGTGTTTGATTTTCTATTCTGTGGCAGTTTGCTGAGAATGATGGTTTCCAGGTTCATCCATGTCCCTACAAAGGACACAAACTCATTGTTTTTTATGGGTGCATAGTAAAATCCCTTCTCTACTATAAATACAAAAATTAGCTGGGTGCAGTGGTGGTGCACGGACCTGTAGTCTTAGCTACTTGGGGAGGCTGAGGCATGAGAATCACTTGAACCCAAGAGGCAGAGGCTGCAGTGAGCCAAGATCGCACCACTGCCTGGGAGATGGAGTGAGACTCTGTCTCTGTCCACCAGCCCCCCTAAAGAAAAAGGAAATCTGGAACGTATCCAAACACTTGGACATTTATATAACCTACTTCTAAGTAACCTATGGGTGAAAGGAGAAAGCTTACAGAAAATTAAAAAATGTTTTGAACCGAATAAAAATGAAAGTACATTATATGAAAAATTACACAGCTAAAGTATAACTTAGATGGGACTTTTCTGTTTAAAATGCCTATATTAGCCAAGAAAAATCTCAAAGTAATCATGTAAGCCTCCACCTTAAATATTTAGAAAAAAGGAGAAAACTAAAGACAGATAAAGTAAAAAGAATAAAAGCAAAGAAAAAAATGAAGAAAATCAATTAACTCAGAAATTGGTTTCTTAAAATCTCAAGAAAATTAATCATCCTTTAGCTAAACTGCCAGAAAAATAATAAGATGTAACTTATTAAAACTAGGAATGAAAAAGTAGACATCATCAGTAACTCTAACAAGTGAATATAATTATGAGGGACTATGATAAAAATATTTCTTCATATTTTATATTTTGACAGGTCAAAAAATCTGACAGCACAGATAAAATAACACATGCCTTAAAAGACACAGATTACCAAAATTGACTCATGAAGAAATAGAACATTTGAATAAATGGATAACAAGTAAAGAAATTATAAAATTAAAAACATCCCTCACTCCCAAAAATTTCAGGCTCTGAAGGTTTCTTTGGTGAATACAATAAAATATTTAAACCAAACCAATCTTTCACAAGTTCTTTCAGATAATAGAGGTAGAGAAAACATGTCCCAACTCATTCTAAGAAGTCACGATTTCTCTGAAACTGAGGCCTGATGAAGACATCACAATAAAACAAAACTGCAGACCAGGAACCTTCATAAACAGAAACATAGGTATCTTTTAAAAAAAATAGTGAATGACATCAAGCAACATATTAAAAAAGCATCATATATCATGACAAGTGGGGTTTACTCTAGGAATCAAAGCTTAGTTTAGCATCCAAAAAAAAAAAAAAAGTAATGTACCATATTGATAGAATACAAAACAAAAATAGTATCATTTTAATATGTTAAGACAGCACATTATAAAATTTAACACACATTCAACAATTTAACAATTATTCTACAAATTAATTATAAAATGGAACTTCTTAATTTAATAAAAACACCTATTTAAAAATGTCTCACAGTTGACATCAAGCTTAATGGTTGAAGACTGAAGTGTTTCTTGCTAAGATGGGGACGTGACAAGTTTCTTATCACTTTCTGTTCGACATTTTCCTTGATACCTAAGTAAATTTCATAGTGGGGAAAAAAAGCACTGGGTTTGGAAAGAAAAATTTCAAGTCATTTTTTTGCATCTAACTTGATACTTTGTGTAAAAAATCCTAAGGAATCACCTCAAAAACTTCAAAAACTATTACATATGTTTAGCAAGGGCAGAAGATACAAATTTATTATCCAGAATCAATTGTATTTTTGTATACTAGCAAGGAACAATTCGGAACTAAAATTAAGAAAATAATTCCATTGATAATATCATAGAAAGAAAAAACACTTAGGAATAAATTTAATAAAATATTGCAAGATTTGTATATCAAGAAAAATAAAACATTATTGAGAGGAGTTAGAAAAGGTTTAAATAAAAGAAAATTTATTCAATGTTATAAGTTGAAAGATTTAACATTGTTAAGATGGCAATTCTACCCCAAATGACCTACCAAGTCTATGAATTCTACAGGGATCTTTTTCGAATTTAACAAGTCAATTTCAAACTTTGTATGAAAATGAAGGATGCTTAGGACATCCATATCAATTTTGAAAAAGATGAACAAAGTTGAAGAATTTACACTGTTGTTGTCAGTTTACTTTTGTCATAAAACAAATGATCATAAACAGAGTCAAAAACAAAAACCAGCTAGTCCATCACAGTTCCATGTATCAGAAGTGCAGCATGGTAGGGCTGATTTCTATGCTCAGTGTGTCACAAGAATGAAATAAAAGTGTCAGCTAGCTTTGTTCTCAACTGATTTCAAAGCTCATTCCTGTTCTTGGAAAAATTTGCTTCTTCCTACAGCAGAATTGAAGTGCCTGCTACCATGTTGCCATCACTTAGAAGCTGCTGTTTGCTTCCAGAGCCCTTCTGCATTTGTTTTCATAGTGCTTCCTCAATGCTTAAGGAAGCAACAGTGTGCCACATCTCTCTCACACACAAAATCTCTCCTAGACGTTCTCTGCTGCTGTCAGAGAAAGTCTGCTCTCAAAGCCCTGGTGTCATTAGATCAGGTCCATGCATAGGAGCTTCCTTTTGATTAAATCAAAGCCAACTGATTAGTAACCTTAATCACACATGCAAAGTCACTATTTCTAAGTAGTGTCTCACAATCTAGGCATGATATTTTATCATATTCATAGTTCCAGAGACTCTGATGGGAAATCTAGAAGGTCATTTTAAGATGCTGCCTACCATACTACCTTTTAGAAGAGTTAACTATAAAGCCAGATTAATCAAAAAGTGCTGTGATTATGCAAATATAAGCATTTAGATGAATGGAACAGATTTCAAATTTCATAGGTAAACTTGTACAACTATGGTCAATTGATATTTTTAACAAAGGTGCCAAGGTATTTCAATCAGGAAAAGGACAGCCTTTTCAACAAGTGGTGTTAAGTAGATACCGCATGCACAAAATTAACTTAATCTCTACCTCTCATCATGTACAAAGGCTAACTCAAAAGGGATCATAAGCCTAGAGGTAAGGGCTAAAAATTATAACTTCAAGATCAAAGATTTGTGAGAAAGTTCTTCCCAACCATCAATACACAAAGAATTGTTAGATATGACACCAAGATCTTGATATATAGAATAATAGTTGGATAAATTTGACTTTATCCACAATCACAAGTTCTGCTTCAAAGGACACTGTTAAAAGAATAAAAAGAGAAGTGAACTCCTGAGAGTAAATATTTTCAAATCATGTATCTGACTTTAAAAAATCTTAGATCTAAAATATATTAAGATTACTTACAATTTAATAAGAAAGTAATACATTAAATAATAATTTAAAACCTGGGCAACATGTTTTAAAGTAATAGTTTAAATAATAACAATTTAAAACATGGGCAACAACTTCAAAAAAAGTTTCACCAAAGACCAAATAAACCCATAAAAAGATGCTAGATATCATTAGTCATTGGCAAATACAAATTTAAACCATAATGAGACAACACTAAATATCCACTTGAATCATGAAATATTCAAATGTTCAAATATCGTGCAAATATTTTTAGCAGCATTAATCATAATAGCCAACAACCTGGAAACAATTTAGGAGAAAGATATTCTATAAGAATTTTTTAAAGATATGGAGAGATGAGAGGGCAGTGTAACTTTCTTCAGGGAACACATATTAAGTATAGATATTATCCTGGATACTAAGATTAGTGTATTTTAAAAGAGGGTCAAGATAAATATTAATTAATTCAAAATCGCTTCTTGGGCATTTTTTGGGTACTAAGCTCTGTAGTCAATGCTTAGGAATAGTTTAATAATGTAAACTCGTAAATAACCTGGTCTACAATATCTGCATCTCCTTAGAAGTTGAAATGCAGTATCTGTTTATGCATAATAATAATCCGTTAACATTTATTGAGTATGCATTAGTTTTTTAATATCCTGGGCTCAATACTTTACATACATTCACTTATTTAATTGTAGTATGCCTAGACAAGCTGGTTATTATTGTTATCATTACATTGCAAAGAAAAAAAATAATGCCTAAAGCGGCAAATTACTTGGTTAAGGTCATTCTGTGGTAAATTATGGGAGAAGGGCTCAGATGTTAGCTCCATGTTAGTCATTAGAATGTTAAATTAACAACAATAAAATATTAACAATAAGAAAATCTAACTAGTAGGTTACCAATATTTTCAGTGTTGATGGGTGGGTTAGTTTCAAAATTGAGTAATCATTTTCAAAGACATCTTTCACCATCATCTAGACAAAAACACGCACGTGTGGCATGTATGTGCTACACACATATGCACATATATATGCACAAAAGTTCAAAGGATGTAGCTATACACTTTTCATGGGTTCTATGGGGAATCGCTTTTCTGAATATGGGCGGCATCTCACACCTGTTCTAGCCTGCTTTCTGTGGGTGGCCCACAGCTTCATTTTTAGGGAGTCTTTTTGTCCAGCTGATCGTTTAAGGCTTTGTCTTTCTGGAGATTAGTGCAGGAGGAGCATACTTCATTTCCTTAAATGGGATGTATACTTGGCTCTTCATTCCACATACAATGCATCTGCTTGTCAGGTAAAACATTATCTTGACACATGGGCCATCCAAATGTGTGACTTTGCTTAAGTACTTCAGCTTCTTCAGTTGAGAAATAATAATCTCCTGTCTTATGTGGCTGTCATGAGTTTTAGCTCATGCAAGCAATTATTAAAAAAAAAAAAAAAACGGTCTTGTGAAGGTAAATTTTGAAAAACGGTCTGTTCTACACAGTGGGCTAATCTTGAATTTAGTCCTAGCATCATTCACAGTTATACTGGTAAGTTTTTTGAATACTTTTCTAATTTTAGAATTATTATTCCTATGTTCCATGAAGATATTTTCTTAATGTCTTCCTTTGAGAATTAAATGCAAGCATGAGTACCCCTTCATGACAAAAATATGAATTTTATAATCTAATATGAATTTTATAATCTAATATCCTGTAAAATCTGACCTCTCAGTTCTCTTTGAGAGAATTCTACTAATGTGGAAATAAACAGAATGAAACAAATAACTAAATAATATACACATATATTTTTCTGAGTATTATTTTATGAAGAAAGAAAAGAAGAAAGGAAGGCAGGCAGGAAGGAAGGGAGGGCTGACACATTTAATATCATTTTATAATGAAAAATTTATAAAGAAAAAAAGTGTTCAAAAGTGAAACTGAAAGAACCAAATTAAACCTTTCTCTATCTTTACATAGTTCCCACCTAGGCTGACTTTAATCAAGAAATTGCCACGGAAGCTATTTGTAGGGCAATCAGCAGAGAGCACTTAGTCCAGCAGAATTTCAGCTTTTGCTTAATTTCTAGTTAAATGTCTGAGTTGGGGGAATGATCGCCCAAGATATTTCACTTAAAACAATGTGAAGTGGTCTCTCACAAACTGTTTTCTCTCCAGGACTCTTCTCTCAGATGAATATTTAAAAAACGATCCCTGAGCTGCACTATTCCCCAATTTTATGTGTTGAGAATGAAATGTACAACCTGAACACTGACAAAACATTCTTCCCTGCCTTCTTAGAATGATAAATTATTCAAGTGGTGTGCTCCAGAAAGAGTCACCAGTGAGTTTACTATCTTGTTGCAGTAAAGATATTTTCCTAATCTGGAGAAATCTAAAAAGGTTCTTGAAATATGTGTTTATGTATCATCTCAAAATAAAATACATGTCTGCGCGAATGTATACTTTGTATTATAAGCTTCTGGAGGATAGGAATCAAATCTGGTTAATTTGCTTTTAGGGGTACTTTATAAATTTTCGGTACTTTTAAGTGAAAATCTTTTTTTAAAATAACTTATCTTGGCACAGAAACATCAGTAAAGTTGCATAGTCATATATTTTTCTCATATCAAGAAAGAGCATACATAACAAAACATAGGTTTCTTCTGCCATAAGTTATCATACCATTGCCCCTTTATTGGTTTGGGGGCTCCCTGCTACTGAACACCTCAAAATCTGGTCAGAAGGCTAGAAATAGCTACTACTCTTCTCTTTTTGTAAATAACTTCCCATAGATGAAGTCAAAGAAAAAAGTGTGTTTTTCTTATGTGAGTAATTTCCACTGACACACATTTTTCTGCATAGGAAGACAGTACTAATATAGCAATCTGAAAGTCCCTGTGATGAAAGCGTGTGTCACCATGTGCAAACTGTGAAATGTAATTGAAAGTAAAATGTTTAATTAAAATGGACATTTCTGAGCCTGCTTCTGGCAGCAGCCATCTTGCTGAAAAATTATATTTGTTACACCGTCAACCTGGGAGAACAGTTCAAGAGATTGTGAGTGCCAGGTTTCATCCGAAAGTAAATGGGGTGAAAATCGGAAAGAGAGCTTAAATGCTGATCCCTTTGTCGCTGTGCATGTCTCCAACACATGTGTCCTGGTACAGACCAGTCAGAACAAGGGGACCTGCCACATGTAGCTGTTCCTAAGTCAATATTAATTATAGCAAAGCATCCTTTTCTCTACAAATAATTGTACCTTTCACTCACGTCAGCGAGTTTCCTTAACAATTGGGCTTTCAGATGCAGTGCACTTACTGTACAGCTTGAAATGTGAGGATACTCATCATTTCCAAAATTATTTCTCCATTGACACCACTGGGATCTTCTTCCACCACTCCCCCATAAGAGCTGCTGATCCTAGATAATTCACAGACTTGAGCGGAGATGAGCTTCACTGATGTCTAAAGTGCAAATGTGAAAACTGAATTGGAAAACAAAATACTGTCTGGCACCCAAAGGGCAGCTTCTTCAGCCTTGGGATTCGGGTATCAAAGAGTCCCTGGCCTCAATGGGCAGGTTGGATCATCCCGGAAGTGTCTCCATTTCAAGAAGTTTCCTTCTTGGAGAAAATTGTCTTTGACATTTTGTAAAGGGCAAATGAAATAAACTTCCTTTCTATTTCATCTATCCCTTAATCCTCTAAAATTTCAGTGGCCAATGGTGGATCCTGTGATACAACAGAATATGTGTACTGCTTCATAAAGGCAAAAGTTCCAACTTTTTTCCATCTCTCAGTGTCATGAGGCTTACTCGCACTTTTTATATGTCAATGTGCTCCTGAGTCCAGCAACCATCCCCCCAAAATGAAGGAATGAAACAAACCAACAAACAAATAGATAAATAAAAGATCTGTGAATGTAAAACCCATTAAAAATGTCAATAACAAAGTATTGTGGAAAAAGATTCAGAAGATTTGATCACTGTTTTGTAAATCATGACTTCGGCATGAAAACAACTCTCATTGTCTAGATCCAGCAACCATGACATTTGATCATTTTTTCCTACCTGACCTTGTTTAGTGAGCTCTTTCTCAATAATATGTTCTTTATTGCCCAAGGAATGCTCTTTGAATTTACTTTCTTTATGATGTGATTATAAATCTTCATGACATCCCTAATGATTCATCTCTTTTGGCGCTGGGCAGAAGGATAACAATTTCTATAATGCACGCATTTCATTTAAGGTGAAACCAGAAGGAGATTTATCAATCAGAACAGGGTTTTCAATTGTAGGCTGAACTTCAACCATTTCTCCCTCTCTGAAAACAAATCTTTGGCACACTTTCTGCCTGAAACATCCAATAACCCTTTAAATAGGATGTTGCTTTTAATTTGTACATGATCTAGACCACGGTGGTACTTTTCCTCTGACAACAAATGTGAAATTTAGCCTAAGCCATAATACGGAAATATTTAGTGAATATGGAAAAATATTCACCAAATTATTTTACATATATTAAACAAAATAGACTACTTAATTTGATCTTTGATTAGTGATTGTTTCCTGGGTTTTGCCATTTATCACTAAAATTTTTAAAGAGATTTCAGGGATGCTAAGATGAAAAATCCTCTTCTTTTTGGGGGAATTCAGTTCAGTGAGCCACCTGCCTCATGATATAAACAATATTGCCCACACCTTTGACAAGGTTTCAGTCCTAGATTTCAATGGCTGTAGCAAGGTGTTCATTATTGGAAAATCCTGAGTCCCATGGGGTAAATATCTCTCCCAAAATGTTCTATCTCCACAGTCTTGTGAAAACAGAAAACTACATGAGCAGATTACAAACCTATTCAGGAGAAGTCAACAACAGGGGAAGGAAACCTTCTGCAAAAATACTTTTGAACTTCAGAGGAGGAGACACATGCTCTGTCCATGGAGCTAAAAGAAATGGAAGATTTTTTTTTTTTTTTTTTTTGCTTTACAGACATATGTAGAACATTTGTTTCCATTTTATTTCTGCTGTCATAATGTGATGGTTTTATTCAGTTTTTAAACATGCTTCAGCTGGAAATACTACATCTTTGAATCAGGCAACCCTGGCTTCAGTGTGAATTCCCTTGCCGCACTCCCTCACCTTACCCAGGTGCATGTTAAATCAGTATTAATGACAATATCATTCTTGTGCAGTCATCTCCTGCCTGCAATTTGGTTTTAATTACCCGCCACGTTGTCTTTCCCCCTCACTGACAGCCATTAAATAGGGAATGACACCGGAGCCACAGTTGTGTGGAATATTCACCGGATTTCATCCCCTTCATAAAGCAGGCTGCAGTGCTTCCTAGTGGCGGAGATCAGAAAGGGAATTGTAGACATCCCAGGCACTTTCTAGGTGAATTTGGAGATCTGGGCAGATTTGTAACTACAATTGACTATGTTTAAAGAAAAAATGTAGTTTAAAGAGCACCTATTGATTAAACAACAATAATTGCAATTTGGTAAGTTGTTTTAGAAATGGATATATAATAATAAATTGATGTACTGTTTAAGCCTTGTCTGAACATCAAAAAAGTGAAAAAGAGGGCTCAGAAATAACAAACGTGGAATAATATGTAACTGAGCAAAGTTTTCAAGGCCAATTTTTCAGCAAAGGTGAGCTGCTAGTGCCCAGTGAATTAGATCTTCAGCCCTTTCTATTTCCTTTCGCCACAGCACAAGTTTTCTTGTGTTTGTTTTCCTATTTTCTCTTTTATTCCATTTGACAACATATTTTTATTTATATATGATTTTAAAACATTCTTCTAAACAAGTGCATAAATGTCTGTAAACAGTATCTTTTTTGTACAATTATGTCCATAAGTGTTTTTCTTTTTTAAACCAGTTTTTTCCTTAAAGAGGAGCTTAAAATTGGAATTGTCTAAATGTTGAAGTTAGACAGTGTGCAGACATTCTGGATTGAAGGTATTCCTAAAATGGCTATCACATTTTGAATCTTTTAAAATTTTGGTTAAAATAAATCCATTTTATTTTAACAACAGGCATGTGCTGTTGCAAGAAGGATGTTGGACTCTTATACTATAAATTAGAAACATCGTTGATAAACAATACATCACGGAGAGAGCACTGGTAAGGCATCACATTTGGTTTTTACTTTCTGATTTTTCTCTCTACCAACTTCTTGGTTTAAGGGTTGCAGATCTATGAGACACTCTTTCACAGTTGCTGACGCTGTTTCCCAGCCTCTTTCAACAAGCATAATTACTCATTTTACGTGCTGCTAAATGAGAGTCATAGCTAACTGCTTTAATTAGAATTTTAAGTATACATAGTATATGCCATAACTTATACATACATTTATTGTGTGTGTTTGTGTTGTATGTGCGTGTTACCCAAACACAAAATAGGGAAACCGATAATTATGATGCATCTCAGTCATTCCCCATTCTCCAAATCAGCAGGGCAATGTTAAATTCATTTGTGGTTATAGCTGCATATTTTAATAACAACTATTTATATATTTTAATTTAATATAAGACTGTGAATATTTTCTTGGTACAAAGGGAAGTGCTTGATAGTAAACTAAAATAATGTTAAGCAAATTATATTGGTTAGAACTTGATCTTAAATTAAAAAACCAAAGACTTTGGAGTGAGAACTTTTTTTCTAAATGAGAAACTTCAGATTGCCTCATAAACTGATTTTTAGTACCTTTGATAGCATCACTAGAAGAGTAAAAATATTACTGCCTTTAAAATTTAGGAAATGAACTTTTTAAAGGGAAAATGTGCTCCTGTGATTCATGCTTTTCTTTCAAAGAGAACAATATTTGGTCTTTTGAATGTTGCCTGAATTGATTTGATTTATTGTTTTAAGGAATATTTTACATCATTAAATAACAGGTAAGAAAATGGTTATTCCTTCCAGATTGAAATGGGAAGCTCACAAACGCAATGGTGACGGCTTAATCTCTGATACTGCTTACATATATTGGTTTACAGCTATATTGAGTCCAGTTAGACTGATTTTTTCGTTCCTAATATGAAACTTGATGCTGAGAAATCTGATAAGTGAGTTTCATTTCCCTGGAAATTTATTGCTTCTGCATCCAAGTGCAAAGAAATAGCACAAGTAAAAACAATGAGGAGTCTGTATGCAAGGCATTAATGAGGCCACTGTTTTCTCCCAGAGATTCTGCATTGGGAAAAAAAGAGATTTTGAGCCATTAACATTACAAAACACGCCATTCCGTTTAGAATCGATATCATCTTCTTTTGTCAGAATGGTGTAATATCAAATCAGCATATTCTTTGGGCCTGTTAGATCAAGAAAGAGAAACGTTATAAATGACTAGAGGGTGTTTATGTGCCATCCTCATGGTTCTTGGGTAAAGAAACAGCCGAGTGGGCTGTGTAGTGGGGCAGTGCTTGCCCTCAAAGTCCTTTGCCGGCAAACCCCACCTCCTCTTGACCCTCTCACCTGCAGCTTCTGTCCCAGAGCCCTCACCCTTTTCATCCCCGCAACATGCTTTGCACATTCCCATCGCCACTCTGTTGTCGATGCCTATTGCTTTGGTGTGTTACAGATGGGATAACAGAAGCTGAGGAACTTTGCAGAGAGCAAACAGTATCATTCCATTAATTAAACCAATGACTAAAATCATTCAGTAACTATAAAAGGCTAGGCATCATGGAAGCGACATGACCACAATTTTAATGATATTTATTGAGTGTCCTCTGTATGCCAGGTCCTACACATAAAGTATCGTACTTCCCAGCATTTTGAGAGGCTGAGGCGGGTGGATCGCCTGAGGTCAGGAGTTCGAGACTATCCTGGCAAACATGGTGAAACCTGTCTCTACTAAAAATACAAAAAAATTAGCTGGGCGTAGTGGTGGGCGCCTGTAATCCCAGCTTCTCTGGAGGCTGAGGTAAGAGAATATCTTGAACCCGGGAGGCAGAGGTGGCAGTGAGCCGAGATCCCATTATTGCACTCCAGCCTGGGCAACAAGAGAGAAAAATCTGTCTTAAAAAAATCTATACATAGATAGAAAGTAAGATATATCTATATATATAGATAGATATATCTTATGTATCTTTTATATAGATAGATATATATCTTTTATATATATAGATATGTAAGATATATATATCTACTTTCTATCAATAGCAATTCCATGGGGAACATTCGGACTGTGGCATTGAGGCCCTGAGGGTAAAGGCTTGTCCAAAGCAAGGCCACTAGTGAGAAAAGGTTGGGCTGTGAGACCTCATTCAACAGCCTGACTACAAAGTTGATCCATTTTTTTAAAGAACTGAACAGTGATCGCTGATTTTAAGAACTTAGACCCTCAATTTGCATATGTAAAACATGTAACTGATGTGACACCAGGTGTAAACATCAGAACATATATGGTAGTAAGGGCTGAAGCCGTCTCGATCAGGGAGAAAGTCATGTCTGCTAGACCTGACAGGGGAGGTTCTGTGAGGGGATCAAATGGCACAATGTGCGTTTGTCAAAATGTGGGAGAAAAGTATTTCTAGGGGGAGGAGGACCAGGGATGTGGTCAACTTGAGAAAACTCATGCACACACACAGACATACATGGGCACACACCCAGGAAATGGGGGTGGGGGCATACGTTATTTGGAGAGAGAAAATAAAAGTCTCATTGAATAAATTTTTCTTTTAAGACAGTGTCTGTCCAGTTGGTTGTGCTTCAAATGGCAAAATGTGCTTTGGCGGTTGGGTTGATTGTTCATTTCGTTTGGTTAAGTTTGAGTTAACTAAAATCAGACAGGTTTCTTCAATGCAGGACTTCTCAGAGCCTTTAATATGTTAAAGTCAGTTTGAATACTTAGAGACGCTTAGCATATGTGTTTCTCAATCTAATTTGACCTCAATTTTAATTTTTTTATGGATCTCTGTGAGAAAAAGCTTATAAACACGTTGTAACAAACACCATGGTTGAGAGGATGGGCAATTAGAGCTAATGGATGGGAGTCCTTAAAGACTAGGTAAGACAGACTTGATCCCATAGGCGAGGAAAAGCCACTGAAGCTCTCTGCAAGGAGAGACGATTTTTACTATTATTTTAACGATAGTTCCAATCTCCAAGGTTGAGACAGCAAGAGTAGCATATTCTCAAACACTGTGGGGCCAAACTTGTCAAAACAAATACTATACACTCCCTTCTTGGTTTACATCGTCAGCAAGCATGTGCTTTGCGATGATGATTTACTGGAATTAATCCAATCACTGTGGTTGGAAGTAACCCACTCTCTACAGGTTTTATGGACTACTGGGCTGATATCTAAATCTTGCTGAGTATTAAAGAGAACAAAGGAAAGAAGCTGGTGTAGATCACTAAGCAAAGTCTCTCAAAGGTTTTTGAGCACATATGGCATCTCACAAGAAGAAAACAGGAGTTGTGAACCCAAATAAAAACTAAGGCTGCCTTAGGGAGCTCAGACATTTGTTGCTCTTAATTAATACTTGCAGCTCTGGATTCTGAAGTTTCCAGACTTTTCCCCAGAAAATAATTTCTAAACATTGCACTTGTCCATGAAGATTTCTAAGTGCTTCCAAGAGCATAGAAGTGCAGCACTGGTTTTTATTCTAATGATATTACCAGACATTGAGTGGTAGTTAAACCTGTAGATGCTCAAGGAATGATAAAAGATGAAAGTGTATAGAGTAGTCACGTGTCAGGGACTGTTCCAAGCACTTTCAACCTATTTCCACATGTCATTCTCATAACAATCTCAGAACAAGTGCTATCATTAAGCTTGTTTTACTAATTAGAAAACTGAGTCATAGGTTAAATATTAACAGTTTGCGAAGATCTTACAACTAGGTAAATTAGACTAAGATGTAGCTAATTAGAGTTTAGCTTAGTTGGGGCTGGACAGGGTAAGTCTCGAACTCAGGCAGTCTGACCCAGCCCCATTGCCCTTAACCACTGTCAGCTGCATGCTGGCTAAGGATGTGGTTTACAAAGACTTCCCTGTCCCTTCTATTTTGGTAATGTAACATGAATAATAACTAACAGATTTAATTATGCACAAGGAACTGTATTAAACATTTAACTGTTTATCTCACATAATTCTTATAACTATTATATAAAACAGGCCAACTTATTAACCCCGTTATATATATGAGAAAACTGAGATACAGAAGGGTGAAGTCCATATTCAAGCTCACACAGTTAGTGAGACTTAATTCTGGAATATGAATCTAGATCTGACTCCAAAAACAGTTGTCGAAACCACTTATTCTGTGTAATCATAGCCTCTGCCTCTGGAAATGCGCTAAATAAATTACAGATGAAAATCCCAGATCAGATTTTGTATTTTGTACTTTTTATTTTCTTCCTCTAACTAAGGAAAATTTGTGGAAAAATATTACTCCTGGATCTCTGTGCTTTTGTGAGCTAAACAGGTATACCTTTGATTCATCTACAAAATTCATTATGACCTTTAAAAATAGCTCCTTTTCATCCACTTATTTTTAGAAAAGTTCTAAATAAACAAAAATTATACATGGATGAATGTTTTTCTCCTGAAAGTCAAAAACTAATGAAGGTCAATTGTTCTATTTATAGCATTTTTTCCCTGTATTGATCAAGAAAATTGAAAGAAAATATATGTGCAAGAATGGCACATTATATATAATAATATACCAGTTGAATATTCCAGAAATTGAGAGTTAGAAACCCCACAATAAAAATGAAACATTTGTACACTGAAATGATTTCTTACATTGTCATTTTTCTTTGAAGAAATGTTAAATATTTCTTTATGAACTATTTGCCACAAAAGGAATTGCTAATAAGTAAATGCTACATGTAATATATATCTTGAATTAAAATTTTAAACTATTTACAGTGAGTTCTCTCATTTTCTTCATGTTCTTGACAACATTGTATCCAAAGCATTGAAAATGTTGCTATGGGGTTTTCAGATTCTGATTTTCCTGCCTGTAATGTGTATGACCATATGTCAACATTTCCAATAAAATACTATCTTTAAGTTAAATATTAATATTTTTATCATCAACAAACTTTTCATTTTCAAGTATGTTTGGAAAGCTTTGGATACCAGTAGATTTTTCTTTTTATTTTAAAATTTCTTTTAAATTTATCTTCTAAAGGTTTACAAATATTTTAATTAAAAAATTTACAAATAACATGGTATTTTTTCTTGTGGACCACGTGATATTTTGAAGTATTTATGCATTATGGAATGGTTAAATCTATCCAGTTAACAAATACATATATCTTCCCATTTTCCTATGCCCTCTAAATCCCCAGTTTCTGATAAACTCTGTTTCTATGAGATCAACTATTTTAGAGTCCACATATGAGAAAGATCATGCAGTATTTGTTTTTCTGTGCCTGACATATTTTACTTGGCATAATATCCTTCAGGTTCATCCATGTTATTGCAAATGGCAGGATTTCATTTTTTGTTGTTGTTGTTGAATAGTATTCCACTGCATGTGTGTACTACATTTTCTTTATCCATTTATTCATCAATGGGTACTTGTGTTGTATCCATATCTTGGCTATTGTGAATAGTGCTGCAATAAACACGGGAGGCCAGATATCTCTTTAATGTACAGATTTAATTTCCTTTGGATATATACTCAATGGAATAGCTGGATCATATGGTAGTTCTATTTTGAAATTTTTGAGGAACCCTATACTGTATTTCATAGCAACTGTATAATTTTACATTACAATCAATATTACATTTTATATTCAATCAACAGTTCTAATTTCTCCACATCCTCAGCAACATTTGTGTTGTTTTTCATTTTGTTTTGTTTTTATAATGGTCATGCTAATAGCTATAAGGTAATATTTTCTTGTGGTTTTGATTTTTATTTCCCTAATGCCTAGTGATATTGAACATCTTTGTGTATTCTCATTGGCCATTTATATATATTCTTTGGAAAATGTCTACTAAATCTAGCGCTAATTTTTAAATTTGACTAACTGGTGTTTTTTTTTAAGGTTGAGTTATAGGAGTTTTTATATACTTGTGAGATTAATCCCTTATCAGATACATGGCTTGTAAATATTTTCTCTCATTCTGTAGGTTGTCTTTTAACTCTGTTGATTGTTTTCCTTGCTGCACGGAAGTTTTCAAGTTTAGTGGTATCATTTATCTATTTGTGCCTTCTTGCCAGTGCTTTTGCTGTGGTAACCAAGAAATCATTGCCAAATCCAATGTTACAAAGCTTTTTTTTTCCGACTTTGTTTTTCCCTAGGAGTTTTATGGTTTTAGGTTTTATGTTTAGGCTTTTAATTCATTTTGAGGTTAATTTTGTATATGGTGTAACGTAAGGTTTCAACTTCATTTTTCTGCAGATGAATTCTGCTGCTTGAGAAGTATCACTTTAGTTCACACTAAATCTTCCCCAAGGAAATATTTAGTTTAATAACAGTATAGTTATATTTTAAAATAACTTCTTAATTAAAAAACACATTAGGGAACTAGAAATGAACAAAAATATCCAGAGTTGACTTATACTTTGTAACCTCAATTTTCTCCTTGAAAACAGTACAATACAATAAGGAATTGCATTTTCAATAACAAATTTGAGTATTACAAATACACATTAATCTTCCTACCACTATTTGTTGAAAAGACTATTCTTCCCCATTGCAAAGCCTTGGCAGTTTGCCACAGATCATTTCACTATTATGTAAGTTTTTTAAAGTATTTTTTCTGTTTTGTTTCATAGATCTATTGGTCTATCTTTATGCCATTACCATACTGCTTTGATTATTGTAGCTGTGTAATATGTTTTGAAATTAGGAAATATGAGGGCTCCAGCTTTTTTCTATTTTCTCAAGATTGTTTTGCCTATTTGGAGTCTTTTTTTTTTCTTTTTGCAAAAACGTCATTGGGGATTTTCACAGAGATTGCATTGAATCTGAAGATGACTTTGGGTACTATGAGCATTTTAAGAATGTGAAGTCTTCCAATCCATGAAAACAGGATGTCTTTCTATTTACTTATATCTTTTTTACTTTCTTTCTGCAATATTTTATAGTTTTAGTATACAGGTGTTTCACCTTCTAGGTCACATTTTTTCCCAAGTATTGTTTTTTTTCTTTTTGATACTATTATAAATAAATATTATTTTCTTTTCAGATTATTCATTGTTAATGTATGGAAATGTAACTGATATTTGAATGTTGATTTGTATCCTCAACTTTGCTTAATGTAGTGATGCCATTTGCTCTTGTGCTTTTCTTTGTTGGGAAGTTTTTTTATTATTATTATTACTAATCAATTACTCAATATCCTCATTAGTTATATATTTTTTATTTTTATCTCTTCATGATTCGGTCTTGGTAGATTGTATGTTTCTAGAAATTTATCCATTTCTTCTAGGTTATTCAATTTGTTGGCATATCATTGTTCATAGTAGTTTATGATCCCTTTGCTTTCTTTGGCATCGGTTGTAATGTCTTCTCTTTTATTTCTAACTTTTGTTACTTGACTCTTTACTTGTAGGCCAGCTAAAAATCTGCCAGTTTTGTTAATGTTTTCAAAGGACAAACTTCATTTTCTTGATTTTTAAGTTGTTTTTCTATTCTTTGTTGAGTTTATTTCTGGTCTAATCTTTATTATTTCCTTCCTCTGCAAACTTTGGGTTTAGTGTTCTATATATGTCTGTTGGTCCAATTTGTCCATAGTGTTGTTCAAGTCCTCTGTTTTCTTATTAATCTTCTCCCTGGTTGGTCTATCTCTTATTGAAAATAGGGTATTAAAATCTCCTACAATTATTATGTTGCTGTCTATATATCTCTTCATTTCTGTCAGTGTTTGCTTCATACCTATGGGTGCTTTGCTAAAGTACATATATAGTTACAATTGTTATATCTTTCTGGTGAATTAAGCCTTTATAATCATATATTGTCTTTCTTTGGCTCTTGTGATAGTTTTTGACTTAAGAGCTACTCTGCCTGATATAAGTATTGCCAATCCTCCTCTCTTTTGATTAAAATTTGCATGGAAAAATCTTCCATCCTCTCATTTTCAGCCTATGTATGTTTTTTAAAAATTTATTTAAAAAGAGTCTTTAAGAAGAGCATATTGTTGGATCTTAATTTTTAAAAACTTATTTAGGCACTCTCTGTCTTTTGATTGATGAGTTTAACTCATTTATATATAAAGTAATAGCTTAATTATTATTGCTATTTTGTTAGTTGTCTTCTGTATGTATGGTAGTAGTTTTGGTCCCTCTTTGTCTCTCTTGCTGTCTTCCCTCAGGTTCATTCATCTTTCGTTTCTTTCTTAATTTATTTTGTTCATCTTCTATAAGTATCTGCTTTGTAGTTATCATGGGGATCACATACAACATCTATAATTGTAACAATCTATTTTAAAATGAGAATAACTTGAATTACATACAATACTACTCTTTTATATCTTCTCCCCTCATACTTGTTACTGATGTCACAACTTTCATTTAAAAAAAAATTTTGTATTCATTAACAGTTTTACCGTTGTAGTTATTCTTATGCTTATATTGCTTACATTTTTTACTTGAATTAAAATTGCTCTATGCAACGACTTTACAATATTATAGAATTCTGTATTTATCTGTATATTTTCCTTTATGAGAGAGCTTTATGTTTTTGTATGCTTTTATGTTGATATATAGTATCCTTTTTATTCAACATGAATAACTCTCTTTGGCAGTTCTTCTTATGTAGGTCTGGAAGTGATGAACTCCCTCTGCTTTTGTTCATCTGGGAAGGTCTTTATTTCTTTTTGGTTTATGAAGAATAGTTTTGCCTGATATAACTTTTATGTTTGGCAGTACTTTTTGTTTATTTTTGCCCTTTGAATATAACACCCCACTCCCCTTGGCCTCTAAAGTTTCTGCTAAAAAAATCCTCTGATAATCTTATGGCAGCTCCTTTCATGTGATGAGTTGCTTTTCTCTTACTAGTTTCAAGATTCTCTCCTTTCACTTTTGTACGTTTGAATATAATACGGCTTGCTGTGTACCTATTTGGGTTTTTCTTAAACTTATTTGAGCTTCTTGAATTTAATGTGGTCTCTTTTCTTCCTCACATTTGAGATAATTTCTGCCATTATTTCTTCAAATAAACTCTGCTCTAATCTTTCTGTCTTCTCTTTCAGACACTCACGTAATGTGTATGTTGGTCTGCTTGTGGGTGCTGGTACATTAGTTAGACTTTCTTTACTTCTTTATTATTTTTTCTTTTTATTATTCTGATAATAAAAATCAACTATTTGATATTTTCAAATAACCTGTTTTAGAGTTTACTTTTTTTTTTTTTTGCTTTGTCTGTTCTGCTGTTGATCTGTTGTAGTGAATTTTTCAATTCACTTATTATATTTTCCAGCTCTAAAATTATTTCTCTTTTTATATGGTTTCTATCTCTGAACATATTCTCATTTTGCTCAATTGTAGTTTTTCTGATTTCTTTTAGTTTTCTATGTGGCATTCTTGGAGCTTGTGGGCTCTTGCTCTCTCTTCTGTCTGTCTATGATACTGCAGTTTCTCCAGAACTATAGGCCAAGCTCTCTTTTGTTTTTAGCCATCCCCAGGTATTTACATTATGACAGCTCCTCATCAGTGCTCTAAGTCAAGTGAGACAAAAATCAGTCCCTTAGGTAGCCTCTTAAAAAGCTAAAAAAATTGGACATATATTCCATTCTTCTTTCTCCATCCCATCATAGAGTCATTAGCAGGATACTTTTTCCCAATTGTGGTCAGCTTTTTTGTCCTTTGTCTACAATATGACAAGTACTGGCACTCTGGCACTGCAAGAAGCCACTAACCTCTCTTTTGTACTAAGTAGCTACCACTTATCCAAAGTATACTGGCTCTATATCAGTACTCTGAGTCAGGTGGAAAAAAAATCAGTCTCTTGGGAAGACTTCCAAAAATCACACAAACACACACACACCTGTTTTCTATTCCTGTATATTTTTCTTTAAGCTAATTTAGAAGATGATTAGTTGCTTCAAGTTACAATTTATATAGGAATATTTTCAATATTTTTAGAAAAAAATATTCACTTCATAAATAGATTTGGAAGTAGATTTCTTAAATAGAAATCTTTAAAAAATACTACACGTTTATTTCTTTAAAAAATTCATTTTATATTCTGCTTTTTTTTGAGAATGTAGTTTGAGTACAAACCAGATTATTTCTGTAAATATAGAGAAAATGTCCATCTTAGTGTATCAAATATAGTTAATGAAACAAAAATTCCACTGCTTCAGATGTATCACTTGAGGTCACACTAGATATTTCTTGAGGAAATATCTAGTTTAATAATGCTATAGTTATATTTAAAATAACATCTTAATAAACATGATAAGGAACTAGAAGTGAACAAAAATATCCAGAGGTCCACTTAGTTTTCGAAACCTCAATTTTCTTTTTCCTTTCTTTCTTTTTTTTTTTTTTTTTTTTTTTTTGGTGAGAGACCAGAGTTTTGTTATTACTCAAATTAGTCTCCTCAAGCATTAAGGGAGCAGTGTTTTTAAGGATAACTTGGTGGGTTGGGGGAAGCCAATGAGCCAGGAAGTGCTGATTAGTCAGGAATGAAATCATAGGAAGCTGCCTTCTTGTGCTGAGTCAGTTCCTGGATGGGGGAACCAGGATCTGGGTGGTGCCAGCTTGATCCATCAAGTGCAGGGTCTGCAAAATATCTTAAGCACTGATCTTAGGTGCAGTTTAGGGAGAGTCAGAATCTTGTAGCCTCCAGGTGCATGACTCCTGAACTATAATTTCTCATCCTTTGGATAATGTTATTCCTACAGAGGCAATCTAGGCCACAGCAAGAAGGAGATCTGTTTTGGGAAAGGGCTGATACTATCTTTGTTTAAACTATAAACTAGGGTTTCTTCCAAAATTAGTTCAGCCTATGCCCAGGAATGAACAAGGATAGTTTGGAGGTTAGAAGCAAGATGAAGTCAATTAAGTTAGATCTCTTTCAGTGCCTCAGTCATAATTTTGCAAAGGTGTTTTTAATCCCTCCCTTTGGGTTTTATAGCACCTTAATCTTAAGGTATAGGGTATGAATATGGGAAAAGTCTGTTGATCACTCTCACTTTTTCCTGCTGACAGGGGACATAGTAGGAATGGGAGTGAACCCCAATGAAAGAAGAGTGGAGCCACTTTGTATTTATGCAGGCTTGGCTGGGCTTGCAAGGCTTTTATGGTTAAAACATTAGTACTTTGATTTATAGTTTCAGTATAATATTTAAGTAAACAGCATGCTATAAGGTAAATAACAAGTCCTAGGATGGGGAGTACAATTCTTAATTTTAAGAGCAAAGATTTGAAACCATTAATTTGGAGACTTCTAACCCACAACAAATTTAGAAATTAGTCTAAACTGCAGAAAAAAATTTTTAAGAACTGCTAAGAACAGTATACTATAGTTTTTCTTTTGAAGCATAATTTTTCTCTCTCCATTAAATGATTTATTTAAAACAATCATGATAGAACTGATTTGTATACAAAATAAACTTTAGTCTTACTGTATTTGGCCTGATTATTTGCATAAAGTGCAGCAAGAATAATTTTTTTTTATTTAGGCTTTTAAAATTGGCTTTGATAGAACTCTGTTCCATGAAGAATCTCAGATGATAAAACTTTTAAAAGCTGAGCCCAGCAATGGGTTTATACCCTCAAATACCTATGACTTAGGCAAAATCCTTTCCTCTTGAGGACCCAAGATAATTTAGGGTTCTTGGGCCTGTTAGAAACTGACATTCTTTACTTACCACAGGTCAGGAACCTTGTACAGGGACTCTATGTGGACAAGGTATGAGGCCAAATGCCCCATGGGCTTTAATTGACTTTATAAGTCAACTCTGATTCTTTAAAGGAAGCATGCCATTCCAGTAAAAGCCTTGGTAAAATAACCAATTTCTCCAATTGTGTCCTGTTCCAAAAGAAAACAAATTCTTATTGCACTTACACAATTAACTATACTGCCATAAATTGAGAATACTCACAAATAGTTTTCAAATTCTGGAGAAATCAGGTAGAGAGAAACATATATGCTCCAAATTTTGTTCATGGGAATATATTTTACTTACTTGCTAAATTTGCAAATAGCTTTAAAGAAATAAGTTATCTTTAAAAACAAAAGGATTAGCAATGTTTAACACATTAGCTCTCCATGAGAGTCCTAGAAGTTTCATTTTTCCTCTATTCAAATAGCACAATTTTTAGAGTTATCTGAGACCTGCACTCAGAGTCCTATATCTGATTATAAACTGCCTTTTGAAAAGGACAAAAGCAAGCATTTCTAGTGGGCATGGCTCTCCATATGTCCCAGGCCTTATCTGTAAACAATTTCTTTTAAATTTTAGCCAACTTGTTTATACCCACAGAATTTTGTTTTATAAGATTAACCTTTTACAAACCCTTTTTACTTTGCTTAAACCTTCAGCTTAAAATGTCTATGGATGACATGTCTATAGCTCCTATTAAAGCTATAATTGACTAGGAATTTTGGTTACTTCTGTGGCATACAACAATTTTATTTAACAATTATTAATAATGTACATTAAGTCATATAAAAATTACAGATGTTTTCCATAATTTTTGAAACATGTAGTAATAATGCATTTATATAAATACCATCCAAAGAAATCCAAATGCCATTCACTCTTCTATTTGAAGTTTTTCCTCTATTCTAATGTCACAGTCTCCAGAGTTATCAGGATCCTGCATTTAAGAGCACCTGTTAAATTTTATAGCTGATTATAAAACCATCTTTAAAAGAGGATGAAAATGAGACAACAATTTTCTGTGGATGACAAAAACATTTGTAGGCCAGTCCCCGTTTAAGACATGGTTGACAAGTAAATCTGTTACCTCTGTGGCACACAGTCATTTAACATAATAATTATAATTATTACTGATAACATACTAAGTCATATTAGAATTGTAGGAGTTTTCCATAATTTCAGAACATATGCCTATAACACATTTACACAAACATAGCCCAAAGAAAGCCAAACACCATTTCATATTTGACAATGTTTCCTGTATGATTTCTATATAAAATAAGCCAAATGTCATTTTTGGACTATAGGGACCTAATATCTAAAATATTAGGCTAGAAAGAGACATACTTTATAATTTGATTTTGGAAAGTTTGTCAAATATCAAAGTTTAAAAGCATTGGCTATCACAAAATAGAATCCAGGTCACCATAAGTCATTCATTTGGCCAAACTGATAACTCCAAAAAAATTTTAAAAAAGAAAACCTGTAATAGAGGAGACTTATATTTCCAAACAAGACCCAATAAAGATAGCATGAGGCAAACTAAATTTGTCTTTTCTCTCTGCCTTTTTCTCTGCCATTTACCCAGAGGAGAAAGCAAAACTCTTTTATTATCTTTTAACATTATATAAAAATCATCTTCAGAAGAAAAAACCAAATTTCATGTTTGCATTAGTGCGTCTTTAATGTTAAAGCTAGTTTTTGAAATGAAATTTTGTATCTCTATCCAGTTTTAATTAGTTTGACCATAAAGTAAGATTGCCACAAACTTTTTAGAACCATTTACAATTTTCCATCAAACAGCAGATCAATTTTCAAAGAAAACCCAGTTTTTTGACACATGGACCCAGATTCTGGCCTTACAATGGTATCATTTTATTGTTTTAATTGGTGGAAAAACGCTAAATGGTTTCTTTTAAATTTTAGCCAACTTGTTTATACCCATTGAATTTTTTTTATGAGATCAACCCTTTACAAAGCCTTTTTGCTTTGCTTAAACCTTCAGTTTTGTTCCGTTACTCTTTTAGGTTAAAATAATCTTTAAAACACTCTGAACTAGAGAAAATTACATTCGCTTTAACAAAAGCCATATTCCTAGGCCTTCTTATAATCTTTTACCAAAAACACATTCCCTACACACCTTGTATGTAAAACTGTTTCTCCAGTGGTCTCAATTATATGTTACAATGTTAACTCTTAGCAACTTTTATTTTTGTTGAAAAACCTGATAGGTAAGTGATTTTAATTATGTACTAGGGGTGGAGCCTAGGACATCAGACAGACATGAAGATAAGGTCTGACTGTTTTTAGCATAGCTAATGGGCATGGCTCTACATATGTCCCCAGGCCTTATCTATAATCTAATGCCCCAAAGTAGGTAAATCAAACAATTTTCAAAAGTCAAAGAAGTAATTTGACCTTAAACCATTTAGCAAATATGATATCTGACCTTAATTTAGACCAAATGTCTACATTTTCAAGACATTATTTTACCAATAATCTTTAAAACTGTCTCTATTTCCAAAAGATTAGTAAAGTCACGTGAGCAAAAAGGCATTAAAGTTTCCAGTTTTCTGACACAATATTTGATTTAAGCACTTATTTTTCTAAGCCAGTTAATCAGAGCTCTATACAACACATGTAAATACAGACAGAAGATTTGGCACTTGCAAGATTTTTCATTTGCCAGTTTCCTAATATTGGATTACTGGCTTTGGGGTGGAGCCCTTGGAGGAACAGGGCCAGAAAAGCATGCATTTCCAGGGCCAAATAAGCAGCAAGTAAGAAGCTGAAGGCCAAGACAGATCCCCAGAATTGAGCGTGCCATTTTATACTAGATCCTGCATCCCCAAAAGGATAAAAATACTACAGGAGAGGACAGTGCAGTGCTTTTACTGACTGTGCACTTCATTGCATGGCAACCCAAAGCCAATCAGCCCATTTTGTAATTAGACCATCACCCATGGGAGTCTCATCTCTCAGTGGGGGAGGGGATGTGTCCATATCCTCCAGGTGGTCAAGAGCATGCTTCTCTGATCCAAGTGTGCAAAGAGTCAGGTATCCCTCCGTAACTACTATTAGGCATCCCCTATAATATGTGTTCTACCTACTTATTGTGCACCAAAGCTCTCTCATAAAGATAAGTAATTTTTGATACCCCGAAACCCTCTTTCTCTTCTAGAAAATAAGCATAATACAATACATAATTGCATTTTCAATAATGAATTCAAGCATTAAATATTTTCATTAATTTGAAAACACTTTGGACAAGGGTGATGGGAGAGCAGTGGCCTAAAAGAACTAATCAGGAACCAAGAACCAGGGAGATGCGAAGAAAATTACTAACAGAATATTTGTTACGTGACATCCATCATAAACATGAAGTCAAACCTATGCCACAGTGTGTAGATGACAGTTCCATGAAAATGTTAAGAATATAAACAAACTTCATAATATAATGGAAATTTCAGTACCACCATCATTAAACAATTTCATGGGATGCTATTTCCGTGCATTATAGAGTAAGCATAGCCCTTTGTATCTGTACAACATGATGGCTCTAGCATAGTTCTATAAATAGATACAAGTTAGAGTAAGATTAGAAGTAGCAGGATTACCAAGGTGTCCTGGGGGTTAAGACAAATGCTGATGAGCACACCTGGGTAAAGGAGGTGATATGGTTTGGCTCTGTGTCCCAACCCAAATCTCATCTTGTAGCTCCCATAATTCCTGCATGTTGTGGGAGGGACCCAGGAGGAGATGACTGAATCATGGGGGAGGGTCTTTCTTGCGCTGTTCTTGTGATAGTGAATGGGTCTCATGAGATCAGATGGTTTTAAAAACGGAAGTTTCCCTGCACAAGCTCTCTTTTTGCCTGTTGCCTTTCATGTAACAGGTCACTTGTTCCTCCTTCCCTTCTGTTATGACTGTGGTGCCTCCCCAGCCACATAGAACTGTAAGTCCATTAAAACCATTTTCCTGTATAAATTATTCAGTTTTGGGTATGTCTTTATTGGCAGTATGGAAATAGACTAATACGGGTGGTAATGTGTAGGTAAAAAAATGGCTTGGACTGGGGAGTATAGAGAGACAGATGACTCTAAACCATCATTGGATCCTATGCAGTTTTGCTTTATTTGATTATAGCACAGTTCTGGATTTTGGTATAGGTCTTGAGAAGATAATTCTAGAAATGCAGGTTGTTTCAAAATCTGTCTTGATCCTGTAGAAAAATAGAGACTCATCAATGATTTTTGCACATAGAATTATCATGACAATACTGTTATAGTAGAAAAACTATTCTATAATGTAGGATACATTTAGGAGTTCTGTATATACAAGTTTCTTTTCTCATTAAAGATTATGTTAACAAGGGTTAATGTGTGTAACCCTTCAGATTTTTCTTCTTCTACCATTAAATAATGTATTAGTCATGTCTAATGTTTCCGTGATTACAATTTGAGCGTTTTTTACGGAAACCAGAAATGAAGTGCTTAGGATCTGAAAGAGGTTAAAGGAAAAGGAACTGAACAACCAAGGATACTGAAATGAGAGTCAATAGGACTTGAGACTTTGAAGTTTTTAAGGGCAGCTTAGAACAAATTAGAGGAAGGAAAATGGAAGTCATCATGAATCTGTTTCATGATGAGATTATGTGTTGTAAGCACCTCTTCACTGTAAATTTTCATTATTCTAGAATCTTTAGAATTTACAAAATCATATTTTAGGTCATTGTGAACAAAATAATGCTGTTGGCATTGGCGTTTCCTGTCTATTGGCACAGTAATGCTGTAACAAACCACACAAAACCTTATTGGCTTACAACAATAACCATGTATTACTTCTCATGAGACTTCAGGTAAGCTAGGTAGTTCCAGTAATCTGGAAGGTACTCATTTGAGCTCCATTTGTCCATGGTCAGCTAGACGTCAGGGACAGCTAGTTTATGTTGGCCTCAACTGCAACGATTCAGGTATTCTCCACTTGTCTATCACATCCTTTTATCAAGATAGACTAGATTTGTCTGCATGACAGCTGCAGAAGACCAAGAAGAGTAGGAATGCAGAAGTACTTTTAAAGACTCTGTTTATATGAAATTTGCTTCTGTTCCATTGGCACAAGACATATAACCAAGGGCAAATTAGTGTGGGAGGGTATGACAGAAGAATGTGAACAGGAAGGCATTGTTGAGGAGACTGCATTTAATGTAAAGGCTTTCAGAGATTCCTGCTTTGTGTCAATATAAAAGACAGAGCATCAGATGGCTGTCATTACTTGGAAATAGCAAAGGGCTCTGGAGTCTGTTAATTGACTTCTCTTATCCATGGCCATAAACTCATCCTTAAATTTTGGAAAATTTGTCTACATTTCTCAAATTTTTTTCACTGGTATCTACAAGTCAATCTCATAGTCAAACTAAAATTTGTAGAATGAATACATTGCTGGATTATTCTTTCACTCATTTTTGCTGCCTCAAGTCATTTAGGTGGTCTTCTGTATATAGAAGAGTTTATTTTCCCATTGAAGATTATGTTTATAAGGGTTTATATGTCCATTTTAGATTGATTTTATTTATTTCAAATGGTCAAGCTTTATTTTTCTCTGGAGATTTTTCTTTTTCTAGCATTAAATAATGTATTAGTAATGTCTAATATTTAGGCAATGTATTATTTAAAAAGGGTTAGCATTATCCTCATTTTAATCTTGAATTTTTTCAAAGCTCAAAGTCATTTTTAATATTGACCATTGCTTTGAAAAAGCAATTCCATAACCACATTTACTTGTGGGATATCATGTGGACAGAATATAAAAAATTCCATCTGTACCTCTCCTTTTGTTATTCAAGTGTTAGTTTCAATGGGCAAGTATCTAACTTTCCAGAACTTCCTCCTCCGCAATCTGTAGGTCCATCAAGATATAAGAGTAATGTTAGGCATGGTGCAGTGCTCATGCCTGTAATCTTTGCACTTTGGGAGGCCGAGGCTGGTGGATCACTTGAGGTCAGGAGTTCGACATCAACCTGGCCAACATAGTGAAACCCCATCTCTATTAAATATACAAAAATTGGCCAGGTGTGGTGGTACACACCTATAGTCCCAGCTACTCAGGAGGCTGAGGCAGGAGAATCTCTTGAAGCCAGGAGGTGGAGGTTGCAGTGAGCAGAGGTTGCACCATTGCACTCCAACCTGGGTGACAGTCAAGATTCCATCTCAAAAGAAAAAAAAATGGTAATGTTGATTTTCTAAGGTGAGATAAAGTGTTCATTAGTCATTCTTATGTTCTATGTCCTATCCTGGGAAAACTTTTCTACCTAGTCATTTTTCTTTAGTTTTACTGCTTTGTCTTACCAATATACGTATACTAGTGTTGACAATAAAGTAAATGAGATTAATAATAATAATTTAGGAGAATACTTATAAAAATTCTAAGAAAGGGTTATGTATAAACTAATGGGGTAAAAAGGGCCATCAGAATCCCAACACTCGTGTTATTATTCTTTCTCTTCCCATGTGGTTTTCATCTGTTGCTTGTGAATAATTGCACTGAGGTCCAGTTCACAGTAGGGCTAACTGAGCCCTTTAGAAGAGCCTGACCCTCAACTGAGAGTTTGGGTCTAAGGTATAAGTTGTGGATCTGATTACATCTTCCATCCTGGCCCAGTTCAGGAAATTAGAACCTGGCCAGCTGTTTTTCCCAGTTTGTAGGTTACAGGCAGTTACCTGGCTCTTTCTCAGACAGCCTGCTGCCCTTTACTTGAGAGTAGACACAGATGTATCCACTAAGCCAGTTTTCCCCAATGTTCAGTCATGATTTTGCTCTATCAGTATCACCTACATTCTTATTTACTTAACAGTTTGCAAGAACATAGGATATAGAGTCATTTTTTACAATATTTAAATGTATTTTTAAAAGTTTATGTGATAAATGAAATGGAAAACAACTATTACTACTTAAAATAAAAACTAGATAGCCATAAAAATGCAGTTATGTCAAAGCAAAGTTTCTAAATGTGAACTACATGTTTTGGCATGCCTGAGGCTCTGAGCCTGTGGTCTCCATTTATTTCAAAAGGGAAAGAATAGAGTGTTTAGAAAAAGAGACTTGAACTGAACTTTCCTTCTTGAGATAACCAGAAAGATATAAAGACCTTTCAAGGGAGAATTGCTATTTACCTAGTGATTTGTCATCTATTTAATTTCTTATTGGCATATCATTTTAAAGCACTTTTTAGAGCTGCTATGTCTACATTCTACATTTTGGGAAACTCTTTCTTAATCCATTTTTGGCCAAGAAGACAACACCAGCTTCAGCTGGCGATGGGTGATGGCTGGACTCCTGCAGTGGAGAAAGGCATCCTGAAATGAAGCTTTGATGCTCCCATGAACTTCCTCCCACCCTATGCTCTGCAACCATGTGTTCCAACATTTTTTCTTTCAGTGTTTTTATTTAGGGCCTTCTCCATGACCTTGTTCCAAGCCAAATATATTTCTTTCTTTATGCACTAGTTCAGGACATTGTCACCTCTTATATTCATTAAGGTGGCCCTATAACCAAGCACATTCAATTCCTCAATGACTAATTTGGTTCTAAGAGGTTAAGAACCAGTGAGGCTAAAGCAACTGTATATAGTATCTGGTGATGAGATAAGTGCAGATTAATCTGTGAGAGAGAACATTTCTACCCTTTTCCCTTTGGCTTTAAGGTTTATTTAGAATTCATGAAGTTGTGTCTGTACTAAAAAGCTTTGAACCATTAAAGGGAATTATTTAACAAAATTTCTAAAAATGCCAGTGCAAATTGGTTTGTCTTGAAATTCCGGTGCTTTGTTATTTTGCCACCAAGAAAAAGGAAAAAAAAGCTTGAGGGAGAATATGAATGTAATAAATATTTCATTTTTGTAGCACATCATGCATTGTTCTTCAGTTTCAGACCTTGCCAGCAGTCAACACGGTAGTAAATTTTAGCACCTGTGGACCTGTTTCCGTAATTTATGATTTCCATTAGATTTCCATTAGAGATGCGCTGAAATGGTTCAGACAAGTTCATGTACTCCAGCCATGAGCATGCTTGGCCTGAAGGATTGTTTGCATGTAGGTATTTGGCAGCATGAGCCTCTTTGTTGCTTTTTTCTTTTTTCAATCAATGGGACTGCTCAGGACACGGCCCCAGAATGTCAAAAGGCAGAAAGATGTTACAGATTTCTACCATTTAGGATTCCTCTTCTGTCACAATCTGTACTTGTTATATTAATTCATTTAGCAAATATTTAGTGAACCATTGTTAATGCATTGGAGATACACAGAGTGAACCATTGTTAAGCATTGGAGATACACAGAGGAATAAGAGTTGGTCTCTGATGTCAAGAGGTTTCTAGGGGAAGAACAACTCGTTAAAAATAAGTGCAATTAGGTATTACATCAGAGAATTAAGTACAGTTAAGTAGAATAAATGGCTAGTGCAACCAGAGCCACCTGAAAAGAACTCATGGATGAAATACCAAGTGGATAGGAGAAAGCAGTGCTGAACATAGGATGGAAGGGGATTTTAAGCAAGAGAATTGGTGTCAGCAAAAACTCAGAGGCAGGAGGCATCTCTCGTCTGCACATGAGGCATAAAACATCTGAAACATGGACTGACAAAATAAGCCAGGATCTCAGGGAGCCATGAGAATTCCTATAGAGCACTTGAGGAGCAGACTATAATGTTGGTAAGATTTTCCAGCACTTTACTGAGATTTGCTCTCATGTAGTTTTGTGTACTTTCCCTTTTCCCTAATCAGTTCAAGCTATCTGTCAGCTTGGTAGTGAAAAAGGATTAGAATTGTTATAGTGGGAATGAGAAGAGAAAGAAAGCATTCACATTCATTCTTTGCCATCCAACATGGGAACATGAAATTTTTGCCTCCATAACAAAACAGTGTCCTCAAAAACCTGACTTAGTCAAAAGGAAAGAAAAAAGAAAAAAAAAAAAAAGATGTTCCATTCTCTTCACTTTGAACAAAGGGCAACCTGACAGACTTGGTCATAGAGTTTTCCTGTGTGCTAAGAGTAGAAGAACAAAAGACATAGCAAAGGAAATGAAAATCCTTCATCCATCACATCTGAGCTAGGGGACTATGGTTCAAAGAAGGGAAAAAAATAGAAAGTTCTTATTTCTCTCCAAAACTTCATTGTGTGCAAGGACAAAGGATAGAACTTTGAATTCAACATGCATTAATATGTATAGGACACATTTTTGTAGGAGCACTATGGAGAAAAATGGCACTTTTTGAAGGAAACCCTCCATACATAGCCACTTTGTACATAATATAGAAATGTTGGCAGGAGGTAATGGAAGAGAACAGAATGGTAGCTGAGCTTAGGAGAATGGTCCTGGTTTCCTTCAAGGTTGTCCTGGGCTGGAGTCTAGAGTGCAATGGCGTGATCTCCTCTCACTGCAACCTCCGCCTCGCTGTTTCAAGTGATTCTCCCATCTCAGCCTCCCGGGTAGCTGGGATAACAGGTATCCACCACCACGCCCAGCTAATTTGTGTGTGTGTGTGTGTGTGTGTGTGTGTGTGTGTGTGTTTAGAGTAGAGACAGGGTTTCACTATGTTGGCCAGGCTGGTCTCAAACTCCTGACCTCGTGATCCTCCCTCGGCCTCCCAAAGTGCTGGGATTATAGATGTGAGCCACCGTGCGCAGCCTCATGTGGTACTTTCTAATGTAACTTTACTTCTAGTCCTAGAAAAAGATAAAACATCTCATTAGCTACTCTCAACAAACAATTGTCAGCCTTCCATGAGTAAATGCAAAGGCTCACTATGATTTTTGTCAGTAGATGCATGGTTCTCAGGACCTGGGAGGCACATTGGACATCGTTTCTCCAGCGTGTCTAAGGTGTGTCCTTGGCAGCATATTAGCAAGTAAGTGTTCCTGAACAAAGGGTTGAATGGTCAAATGACTTTGGAGAACTCTTTAAACAAAATTAAACAGATTCCTTCACTAGAGAATTTCTCAGTTTTTATCTTACTGACTCATAAATCTCTAAAGGAGTAATTAATTGCACATTTCCCAATTTTATTTGACCCAAAGCCCTCTGTATCCCTTAACAAAGGAATTACATTTTAAACCAACTTTTTATGGTACCATCAAACATTTACTGACTTCCATGAGAACGCTGGTCAAATACCTAGCTGGAGTGGATTTCCAGCAAGGTAAGGAGAGAACTGAAAAGTCAAAACAAAAAAAGAGACCCCCTGGGGAGAGAGTTGGAGTCCGCCAGAAGCCAGGTAGATAGATGGAGTTAACTGAGAGCCTGGAGGTGGATGTGCTCCATAACTCACAGAGGAAGATCAGGAGCAGCTGCAGCTACATAATCTGTTAGTGCAATCACCAGCCTTCCTCAGAATCACTAGGATTTTTTATCGTAATCTCAGCATTGACATGATAAAGAGTATCAAAGCTGTTTGGCACAGCCTGGAAATCTTCTCCCAGGATGAATCTCATGCCTCAGAATTTTGGCTAGATGGTGAGGGATCTGCACTCCAAATACCGCAACTTTAAGTCTCTTCAAAGATAACAGACAAAATGTATTGCATCATTATATGACTGGCTCAATTGAGTCGATGTTAGATTCCTCTCTTGGATGGATTTTGAGAAAGAGTTTCAGTTCTAATACAGACCACTTATTGGAGAAAGTTAACTGTCACCATTAAAGGCCAGTTTTCTCTTAAAATAGAACCCTATATGCAACCATGTGTGTATTTATGTATGCGTGTGTGTGTATATATACATATATACACCATATATATATATATACACACACATATATATGTACATACACATATATATGTATATATACACACATATATGTGTATACATATATATACACATATGTGTATATACGTGTGTATATATATACACATACATATATATATATATATATATATATATGGTGGGGACATAGCCAAACTCTATCAATGTCTTACACATATATGGTTATATCTATCTATCTATATATCTATCTAGACTATATCTCTATATAACTATATATAACCATATATGTAACACATACATAACACACATATATTATATCTATCTAGACAGACATATCTATCTAGATATGTCAATCTATATATCTATAAATGTATCTAATGCCGTTTAGATATATCTATCTAGATAGATATAACCAAATATGTATAAGACATTGATATGGTTTGGCTGTGTAGCTACCCAAATCTTAATTGTAGCTCCCATAATTGTGACAGGGACCTGGTAGGAGATAATTGAATCATGGGGGCCATTTCCCCCATGCTGTTCTCACGGTAGTGAATAAGTTTCACCAGATCTGATGATTTTATAAGGGGTTTCCCATTTTGCTTGGCTCTCATTATCTCTTACCTGCTGCCATGTAAGATGTGACTTTCACCTTTCACCATGATTGTAAGGCCTCCCCAGCCACATGGAACTCTGAGCCCATTTAACCTCATTTTCTTTATAAATTACCCAGCCTTGGGTATGTCTTTATCAGCAGAGTGAAAATGAACTAATACAGGCATAAATGGTCTTACAATATATGGTTATATACATGATTACATATGTTTTTATGCATACACACATATGCACAAACCATACATACATGCTATAGGGTTATTGCTTGGATTAAATGACATGATATTTTTCACATACTCAGAGGAGGGTCTGTCCCTTTACAAGCACTTAATTAATAGTAGTTATTATTATTGTATTTGTAGTGCTTAATACACAGTAGTATTCATGTTGTTATTTGTTTCATATATTTACAGAATATCACACCTGAGAAGGACATTAGAAATTAATATTGAATTAACAAGAAACAGATAAGTCATTTAAATAACAGAGATTTTGACCTGAGTACTTATTTTAATCTTATTTCATTGTCATTTATTAATTCCTTAAACATATATGAAAATCATTCACAGCTATGATAAGTGGGAATAAGCAATTCATGAATAATTAAATCCACATTGGCTCCAAACTACAAAGATTATTTTAGCGACTCCTCATGGGTCATTGTTTTGACGTTGTTAAGGGCTATTTATCAGTCTCAGTTTTTAACTATTAAAGTTTCAGAATATGGCAATCTCATCATGCAAAAGAAATATTGAATCTACAATTCACTCAGTGCTATTCACCAGACTGGAAACATAGAGATGAACAAAACCGACAAAACACCTCCTTCATGAAGCAGTCATGTAATTGCAATGTAATTTATGCCTATGAATATGAAAGTCAATAAAACAGTGAAAATATCTGCCAGTAAGACCCTATAAAGCTTACCCATGTTTCATCATGACCAATATCCCTGAATTTGTAGGATTTTTAGTTAAATGCTGTTTTAAATTCTTCCTACGCAGATTATAAAGGTTAAGAAACTGTATCACACTGACCCTACTAAAGTCAAAATCCCTTTACCATTCACCATGACCATTGTAGTAGTATTCTCATGGCTTTTGTACACCTTCTGCCCCCTATAATCTTTCTAATATACTATTAGAGTCATTGTCCTGGAAAAATGTTCTGACCAGGCCATTCTGAGGTTTCTGAAATTTCCAAACCCTCTTGGTACTGAATATAGTAATTATGATTTGAATCTCTAACCCCAACCCCTGGCCCTTCTATGCCTTATGCTCCAGCCAAATTGAATGCCTTCTGTTTCCCATAAATGTCCTGGGCTTTACCCCTTATTCTCATGCCTCCCATGCCCTTTACTTCATCTCCATGTGAGCAATCCCCACCTGTCTTCCAAGGCACAGGTCAAATGCTTTCCCTCACTCCTTCCCTGTCAACAATAATTTATACCTCCTCTGAATTCATGTGGGTAGCTTACCCTTATGGCACTTATTACTTTAGGGAGATCCTGTGTGTGTGTGTGTGTGTGTGTGTGTGTATGTGTATATGTAAAATTGCTCAAGACACAGCCATATGTGTGTGTGTGTGTGGGGGCGTACACACACACACACACACACACACACACACACTTATGGCTGTGTCTTGGGCAATTTTACAACAAAATCCTTGGTCTGGTCATCATTGCATTCATGCAGCATTGTGGTTTGAGTGACACACACACACTTATACACACAATTACTTTAAATATGGGTTGATATTGACAAGGCAATAGGATAAGGCAAAAACAATGAAATAGGGAAAGTCAGAGATGTAAACACACACTCACATGCTTTTAGTCTATTGCAATAAAGAACTGAGTTCTCTATATCAATGCAAAAAAAAAGGTGATTGAAATGATGAAATGTTTGCATCTTTCTATTTTACAAAACAAACGAAAATGAAATGAAATAAATTATTTTGTTGATGTGACTGAGTTTACTCTTACTGATCTAGTTTGGGTCCATTGTGGCTTTGTGTTCTTAAAAATATTTATCATACTCATCTCCCTCCCCCTTGAACCCTCTGTAATTCTACTTCATAAATTCTTACTTTTATATACTGGGTTTGCTTAAAGAAAAAAAAATACTCTTATCTCACTGTAGTTTTAAAGATGTTTAGCAATAATATGTGACTTTCTCTGTTTTTGTTTTTTAACCTTTCTACCATTTTCTGTGAATAAAAACATGTGAGTACTTGGAAAATAATGCAGTGGATATTATATTTGTAAGAATAAAAACTGTGAATATTGTAGCAATCAGTGAGTTGCTTCATCTAAGTGCAAATATTCTGCTCCTCACATGCTCCACTTGGGCTGCTTTCCAGAATCTATCATTTAGGTGTGGACCACTCCAGGGCATGTGTCTTGCTGTCACAATGCCTTACTACAAGTGCATTTTACAGTGATTTTCAACAAGCTGAAGAGTGACATTATCACAGTGGGATTTCTGATCTTCACCTTCCAGAGGGAAACCTCATCCAGGAGTCAGTAAAGATGGAGTTTAAAGCAGTGTTTTAGTCACTATGGCTACAAATTCAGAGAGGCAAACAGAGGGAGCTACAACTCTCCTAAGGGGTTATTAATGTCATTTAAAAAATTAGGTGCAGTAGTATGTGCGTGCTTGTGAGTTTCTTCCTATATGTTTTAAAGAATATATGTGGTTTCCTTGCATTAATTCCTATGTGACAAAATTGGAAAATAAAACAACATAACTGATATTTAATGTATATTCTCAAGTAAAGAACAAGAAATAAAAGACAGACACATAGAAAGATAAATAGAAGAGAAAAAGAAAGAAAGAGAAAGACAAGGAAGGAAGGAAAGAAGGAAGGAAGAAAGGTAGGAAAGAAGGAAGGAAGAGGAAGGAGGGAAGGAAGGAAGAAAGAAAGGAAGGAGGGAAGGAAAGGAAGGAAGGAGGGAAGGAGGGAGGGAGGGAAGGAAGGGAGGGAGGGAGGGAGGGAGGGCAAAGGACTCCCAGTACTCTGTGCTTTGTGGGTAAAACAGTAAAGTAGATGCAGATCTCCTCTTAAGAACTTGGAACTGAGGGTTATTGTGACTGTTCACAACTTTAATTGGCATATCTTGGACAGGGTTTCCAATCAGCACCAGTGTTCTAATTTATAATTCTGAACCTATCAACTACTATTCCACACCTTCAGGTTGCTGGACTCTGCCCCACCTGCCTGATCTTTCCGGCCTATCTTAATTTATATAAGTATTTTTTCTTATTTCTTCCTCCCACCCCCAAGTGTAAGCTCTTTTGACAGCTGAAAAACAGATCACAGACTCTGTTTTGTGGTACATTCTCATCCCTCTATTCAAGAACAACTATTAGTGTTTTACACTCGTGTGTTTAATCAAATACCAAATATGTTGAGAGCATCTTTTCAAATTTAAATATCACTCTATCAAATAATTTGGGGATACTAAAGAAGTTTGAACTTTTTCTGCCTTCAATGTATTTAAATGTAAAATGAGACAAAAGATGTTCACAGTGCAACATTTAGAGTATGAGACAGCTATCATGATTTATGTTTGAATTATATGAATATAACATAAACCCTGTATTAAAAAGTCCAGTGGATACTAAGTAGGCTCAAAGGAACCTTAACATTAACATGTTCAAAGCTAAATGCTTGGTCTTATTTCCCTTCAGTCCCTCTCTCAGACTTCTTTTCTTCTGTGTTCCCCACTTGGTTGCCCAAGCCATTCACTTAGGAATCACAAGCGATGTTACTGCTTCCCTGACTTCGCACTGATTCGTTGTTGAGACCCGTCTCTGAATCCATATTGCGTTCTCCATGTCTGCCACAGAGGCTCTAGTCTACCTACACTTGTCCAGTCTGTGAAAATACCTCCTCATGTATCTATCTGCATTCACTGTTATAATCCACTTTCCACAGTGCAAACAGGATATTTTAAATGTATAAATCTGATCACCTGAAAACATTTCAAGAGCTTCTCTTGGGTAAAAATAAAATTGCATAACATGATTTCTAAAATCCTGTATGATATTTTCCTATGTACTGTTCTTTTTCAATATTGACTATCCCCTCACTGAGACTTCCTTTCTTTCAGTCCTTCTAGTAAGCCTGCTTTCCTTTTCTTGAGACTTTTTTTTTTGAGAGGGAGTTTCACTCTTGTGTCCCGGGCTGGAGTGCAGTGGTGTGATCTCAGCTCACTGCAACCTCCACCTTCTGGATTCAAGGGATTTTCCTGACTCGGCCTCCTGAGTAGCTGGTATTACAGGTGCCTGCCACCATTTGTGGCTAATTTTTGTATTTTTAGTAGAGATGGGGTATCACCATGTTGGCCAGGCTGATCTCAAACTTCTGACCTCATGATCTACCCACCTCCGCCCCACAAAGTGCTGGGATATCATATGTGAGCCACCATGCCCAGCCAACCACTTTTTTCTCAATGCAACATTCACTAAGCTCAAAACTATTGTGTGCTTCCACTGTACCATGTGCATCACCATCAAAGTTTATAACCAACTTGTGGTTTTTTTATTTATTTTATTTCATGTCGACTTATTACTGAAATCTAAGCTCTGTTAATATTAATATATATCTGTTGAATGAACAAACAAAGAGGATTCAATAATATTTGATTATTTGTACTAATTGTGATATAGGCTAAACTGTTATACAAAGACACTCAAATATGGGCTGATTTACACAGATAGTTTATTTTTCTCTCTCTAAATAGCCCCTATGCCAGCAGTCCATAGCTGGAGATGTGGCTACTCCTCTCCAAGAGGTCCATCTTCTCTCCCTGTCATCTCCCCTATGGGTTCACCATGGTGGTTGTGACTAAAGCCTGGGTGCCCACCCTCCAGCCTGAGGGAAGTGGGAAAGAAGTCCCGGGAAGCAGCTGCATCTTCAAAGAGGGGGTCCAAAGTCACACTCATCACTTGCCAACCTCTCCAATTCCTCCAAACTTGATCACATGGCCATTTATAGCTGCAAAAGATGCTTTACTTGGATATCTATGTGTTCAGCTAAAACCCAGGGTTCCCGAAGTCAAAGGAAAGAGGGAAATGAATACCATGTTTCAGTTAGCAACATCTGTTTTAAGCCCTTCTCACTACACACGCTCTGTTCTATTTCCCCAGAATTTCCCATTATTAACCAACTTCAACAAGTTCTTATATAAAACACAGTTGCAGCACAGCATGTGTATGCACATGTGCACACATACACACACACACTCATCAATATATATTAATGTTTTCTGTTGTTTCCTTCTCTTGGCTGTCTTCTATAGGAATGATTGCCTATTACGTATACTTACGTAAGTCTTGGAATTATTTACATATCTCATCACCTTTTTTGTTTTTTAACCAGTATATTATGTATCATATATTTAATAATCCATGGGTCTCTCATTGATGGACACACAGATTGCCTCCATTTGCTGTTGTTGATTTTGCTGTTACCAACTTGGCCACAATGACTACCCTAGCACCAAGAGAACAGGGTTTATGAGGATGGGCTCTGAAGTCAGACTGTGTTTCATATCTAGTTCGAACACTTCTCAGCATTTTAACTGTGAGAAAGTTATGTAAATACCCTTCTGTGATCCTATTTCTGAAAATGGGTGAAACAGTAGATTTTTTTATTATTTAAAAAAATTTTTTAAAGACAGAGTCTCACTCTGTTGCCCAGGCTGAAGGGCAATAACATGATCATAGCTGATTGCAACCTCTAACTTGTGATCTCAACTGATCCTGGCACTTCAGCCTCCCAGGTAGCTAGGACTAGAGGCATATACTATCTTATCTCTTTCTTTATGTTATAAAGATTAAATAAACTTGTAGACTTAGTAATAATACCTGCTTACCGAAAGTCTTTCTAAACATTAGTTATAATTGCTGGTTTTTATTTTAATTTTTTAATTTTTGAAAGAATTTTAGACTCACATTGAAGCTTCAAAAATAGTACAGAGAATTTCCAAGTACCCTTCACTCAGCTTCCTTTAGTGATAACATGTGACAAAAAAGAATAATTATCAAAATCATAAATTGACTAAATAACTAACTTAAATTTTGTCAGTTTTAATGCCATTTTCTTGATGAATACTTCTATGAAATTTTCTTATATGTACAGATTTGTGTAACCACCACTAAAATTAGGACATGAAACTTTGCATCATCCTCCCAAAACTTCCCTCATACTACAACTTTACATCACACACTTTACACAACTCTAACTACAGGCAACAATGGTTGTGTTTTTTATCACCATGATTTGGCCATTTACAGAAAGTTTTAAAAATGGAGTAATATGTCATGTAATCTTTTGAGACTGACTTCTTTCACTAGGCATAATGTCATTGAGATCCATCCAATGTATTGTGCATTTCGACTGCTTGGTCCTTTTGATTGCTGAATAATATTCTATTGAATAGATGTGCCACAGTTTATTTATTCATTCAGTGTATTAGTTAACCTGTGACTGCTATAACAAATTACCACAAATTTGATAATTTAAAACTGCAGAAATGCAGTCTCTCACAGTTCTAGATGCCAGCAGTCCAAAATCAGAATCAGTGGGCAGAAGTCAAGGAGTTGGCCAAGATATGGTGTTGTGCTCCCTTTCAATATTCCAGCAGAGAATCTGTCCCTTGCTTCTTCCCACTTCTGGAAGTTCCTGGCATTTGCTAACCTGTGGCTACATCAATCCAATTTCTGCCTTTGTCTTCACATCACCCTCACCTCTTATGTCTGTCTGTCCAATCTACCTCTAGTTCTTCATTATCATGAAGTGTGATCTCATTCAAGATCCTCCTGGTAATCTAGGATAATCCCCCAGCTCAAGATTCTTAATTTAATCACATGTACACAGACCCTATTTTCCACATAAGGTGACATTTACAGATTCCAGAGATTAGTATTTAATATCCTTTGGGGTCATTACTCAGCCGACTCTGCCTTGGGGAAGACATTTGGGTTGTTTCCAGTTTGGGCATATAACAAAATTAAGCTGCTGAGAACATTGACGTGCAGATATTTTTGTGTGAACATAAGTTTTCATTTCTCCAGTGAATACCCAGGCAATTGCTGGGCCATATGAGAAGTGTACATTTAATTTTATAAGAAAACTACTAAGCAGTTTTCCACAGTGGCTATGCCTTTTAACCTTCCCCCGTGGCAATGTATGACAGATACATTTTCTCTGCCTTCTCGCCAGCATGTGGCACAGTATTACCAGTATGTTACTCTAGTCAGTCTAATATGTGAGTAGTAGTATCTTTTCATGGCTTTATTTTGCATTTCCCTAATGGCTAGTAATATTGAGATCTATTCATATAATTATTTGCCAGCCTTATATCTTCCATGATGAAATATCTTTTTAAGTCTTTTGCCTGTTTTCTAATTGGATTGTTTTCTTACTACTGAGTTCAGAGACTTGCTTATTCTGGAAATAAGTCATTTGCTGGTTATTGCAAATATTATCTCCCAATATGTGGCTTATCCTCTCATTCTCTTAAGAATTACTTTTACATGACAAAAGTGTTTAATTTTGATGCAGTCCCATTTAGTGATTTTTTTATATTTAAGGATTCCAGTTTTGGTGTTGCACCCAGTAATCTGCCACTAGCCCCTTTGTGGCAGATTTTCTGTAATGTTTTCTTCTAAAAGTCTTAGAGTTTTATATTTTACACTTAGATCTATGGTACATCTTGAATAAATCGTTGTGTAGAATATGAAGTTTAGGTTGAGGCTAATATTTTTACCAATAGATATCCATGATCTCTAATAATGTATGTTGAATAAAACTATCCTTTTCACATTAAATTGTTTTTGCAACTTTGTATAAAATCAGAAGGCTGTAATTATATGTATAATTATTCTATCTCTCTATTCTTTTCCATTGATCTATGTGTCTCTCCTTCCTAATACCACTCTCTCTTCATTACTGTGGATATATAGAATGTTTTAAATATAGGTATTCATTTTTTTTCAAAATTTTGGTATCTATTTTACTTCTCTTGTCTTATGTATATGTTTTAGATTCAGTTTTATAGTATAGACAAAAACTCATGCTGAAATGTAGATACGAATTATGTTAAAGCAACAGATAAATTTAGGGTGAATTGACATTTTACCATAGGGAGTCTTCAAAATCATGACTACAATGTGTTAATTTATATAGTTCTACTTTATTTATTTCATTAGCATTTGTAGTTTTCAGCATACAGAGACTGTATAAACTTTCATAGATGGATTTTATTATTTTTGGAGCTATTGTAAAATGTATGCTTTTTAAAAATTTTTGTATCTACATGTTTATTGCTACTATACAGAAACAAAACTGATTTTCGTACATTGATGTCATATCCTCTGAGCTTGCTGAACTTACAAGCTCTAGAAGATATTTTCTTAAATTTCTTGTGACTTTCTATATAGAAAAAAATAATGTCTTCTTCAAGTAAAGCCAGCTTTATTTCTTATTGCACTTGCTTGGGTCCTCAGTACTACGTTGAATAGGAGGGGTAAGGATGAACATCTTTGCCCTGTTTCTGATGTTAGGGGGAATGCACTCAATTTTTCACTGTCAAGTAAAATATTAACTGTTGTGTTTCAAGATCTTTTATATGAAGTTAAAGAAGTTCTCTGTTCACACCTTGTGAGACTTTTTGTCATGTATGGATGTTAATTCAGTGTTTTCTCTGCATCAGTTGAGATGATCATGATTTTTCTTCTTCAAACTCTTCATAGGGTTGAATGCATTGATTGATTTTCAAATAATAAACCAGCCTTACATTCCTGAAATAAACAACTCTTGACACAGTGCATGACACAAAAAACTCTTGGCTGTCATGCATTATTCCTTTTATGTGTTGTTGGATTTAATTTGCTCAGATTTTGTTCAAAATTTTGTATCTACCTTCATGTGAGATATTGGTTTATGATTTCCTTTTCCTTTTTTTTTCTTTTCTAAAAAAACTTTTATTGTAAGTTCCGAGTACAATGCAAGTTTGTTACATAGGTAAACTTGTGTCACAGGGGTGTGTTGTACAGATTATTTCATCACTCAAGTATTAAGCCTAGTACCTATTAGTTATGTTTCCTGATTCCTTCCCTCATCTCACCCTCCACTCTCCAAAAGGCCCCAGTGTGTATTGTTCTCTTCTATGTATTTATGTTATTATTTTCATTTTTGTTTTATTGTGATCTGAATATTGATTTATACCATTTTTACATTTTATAATTTATTGAAAAGTTATCGGCAGTATAATATATTAATAAATTCAGATAATATTTTATTCCATGGACATTTTAGAAGAAGGTGGACTTGCAGTTTTAGGTTATGAGTGGTATATATATCCATTTTTATCTGTTATATTTATCATTTTATCTGTGGTATATTTATCATTTTATCTGTCTTATAAATGATTCCTTAATTCCCTATGGCTATAATCTTTTGTGTACTTACACTGGTTCCAACATGGACAGAGGCAGATTTGTTATTTTTATACTAAGATTCTTATTATTTATTGTTCTATACCTTTGTATTATAAATATTTGGTGATTTTTTAAATACAGAAAAAATGCATGCATCCATGTCTTAACTTCAGTGTGAATTGTATATTTTGTGTTATAAAGTTCTCTTGCGTGTCATGATTTATGAATGTGTTTCTATTCTGTGAAGGGCAAAGCTGCTCAGTAATCAATGACAAGAAATTTTAGGTCAACCTTCTCAGTCAGGAATTTATACTAGAAATTACCAATAAAATAAAATTAATAACAGTATTAGATGAAAACAGAATAAATAGAATAACCATCATGCTTGTTCCTTGTAACAAAATAAATTCTAGAAGAGATGAATAAATCTTAACAAGTGATTTAGAAAACATTATATAATTCCAGCATGAAGAAAGACTTTCTAATTTATGATGTGAAACCCAGAAACTCTTAACAGGGAAGATTTTCAAATACGCACATATTATACATAAATTAAAAATCCTAAAAAGTGAAAAGCTTTTAACGTGAAAAAATCACAAATAAAGTTTAATTACATAGGCCAAAATGTATGAATATATACTATAAGAGAAGGAAAAATAATCTATAAATGTTTGCTGTCAAGATACACGAAAGGACAAATAACCCAAAAGAAAAATGGCCAAGAGTCTAAATAGATATTTCACAAGAGAAAAAATGCAAATAGCCAAAAACATGTAAGAAGAATGTTCAACATAATTAGTAATCATATAAATGGTTAAAAAAAAGCAGCATGTAATATTCTATATTGATTCCTATAATAATTTCACACTGTAATGGGTGAAGTGTCAGATAATTGATATTTATTCTTACTGATGGTGGGTGTGACAATTAGTACATTTCTATTTCAAGCAACCAAATTAAAAAATATATATACCCTTCTCCACCTAGAAATTAATTTTGATTTAAAAAAACAAGATTTGTTTACATATTTATAATGAAAAAGTCTTGGAGGCTATGTAAAGGGCTTAGCAATGAAAGATATGTCAAATCAATACAGTGAAATGTTAGGCAAATGATTTAGACATGAGATTGATGTACATATTCTTGGCATCAAAAACTATCCTAGATATATTGCTCATAGATAAAAGAAGTATAGAATATTATGCAAATTGTAAGTTAATTGTTTTTGAAATAAGGTGTGTATGCAGTTTAGGAACACATTTCAAATGTTTGTCTGTAAAGCATTAATGATAGTTCCTCCTGGGATGGGCCTACCACTAAAAATAAAATGAATTGCAGGAATGTATGGTTAAGAACAATGAATTAAAGGTGTTTTTAATCCCACACTCTTCTCTGAAGCCAACTGGAAAAAATAAAAGCATAGAGGAATTATTCATGGTAAATGAAACTAAAAAAGAATTTCCATAAGCCACAAAGTAAAAGAAATAGCTGCCAAATATAATGAGGTCAGATTCAAAACAAAGGAAGACACAGCCATTTACATGATTAAATAAGTAAATAAATGGGGGTAAAGATACAAATATCTAGTGCAGTAAATTCCAAATAAATTCTGTAGCTATTACTCCCTCAAGTATGTGGCATGTATCTTCCTATCGCTTAATTTTGGACTGTACATCTGACATTTTTTCCAAAGAGTATGCATGAAAAGAGAGAAAACAATGTAATTTACCTTAGAGAAACTTGAAAAATCTCAGCCATGTGACCAAGATCAACATCAACAATTATTATAAGTCATATTGATAGCATGGATCTTTCATATGGTGTGATAAAAATGTCACTTGACCTATCTAGTCTTCCTCCCCAAAAGCATATAACTCCACTCTAACCATGAGAAAGTTATCAGAGAAACCCATACTGACAGGCATTCTATAAAATGCTTAACCAGTATTTCTCAAGGTGGTTAAGGTCATCCAAAACAAGGAATGTCTGAGAAATGATCACCGCCCAGGGAAAACTGAGAAGTGGCATAATGCCTAAATGTGATGTGGTACCTAATGTGATTTTTAAAAAATATATATTTTATTGCATTTTAGGTTTTGGGGTACATGTGAAGAACATGCAAGATTGTCGCATAGGTACATATATGGCAATGTGGTTTGCTGCCTTCCTCCCCATCACCTATATCTGGCATTTCTCCCCATGTTATCCCTCCCCAACTTCCAACCCCCGCTGTCCCTCCCCTAGTTCTCCCTCACAGACCCAAGTGTGTGATGCTCCGCTCCCTGTGTCCATGTGTTCTCATTGTTCAACATCCACCTATGAGTGAGAACATGTGGTGTTTGATTTTCTTTTCTTGTGTCAGTTTCTTAATGGCCTTTTTCCAGGATAGAATCCTGGGGTAGAAAAAGGTCATTAGGAAAAAAAAAATTATAATCTGAATAGAGTATGAATTTTAGTTAATGTATCAATATTAGTCCATTAGTTCAACAGGAGGAACTTGTGTGGGACATATGGAAGCTCTCCGTAGTATCTATCAAGCGTATTTATTTGAAAGTTAAAAAATATCACTAAATGAAAAAAAAGGAGACTTTTTTTCTGTCCTTCAAAGGGAAATCATGGAAACAATTGGCATAAGCTTATAGGAGGCACATTTTAGTTTTATAAAAGAAAATATTTTTTAATAATTTGACTGCCTGCAGGGGTAATGCAACAGTGGAGGTAATCAAATTATAGTTGTGGAAACATTTGCTAGAGATTTGGAGAAGTAGATTAAAGCATCTGATAAGGGTTAAACTGTACAATAGTAAAGACAACACCCATTGAACAATATAATGTTATTTGCACGATTCAATCCTCACAACACATCACTTTAGAGACAGGAAACTGAAACCCACCATACAGAAACCATCTCTGTCCCAAGCCAAAGTCCCTGGCTTTTCCACTCAGAAGCTGGGTCTTCCAGATACACCTAAGAAAAAAGATTGATTCAAGAAGAAAGAATTTCATTGAAAGAAAAAAATGGCAAAGTGGCAGTCTGGAGAGCTAGAAAAAAACAATACTTAGAACCAGAACAGAAATGAGGAGAATTATTAATTGTGGACTCCAGGTTACATGTAAAACAAAAAATAAAATAAAATTCGTATGAAGATACTTAATCCACTTTGTTTTATTTTTTCCTCCAGTATGAAATATCACCAGTTGACAGAGATACAGATATTTAACCAAGTAAAACACTAAAACATTGGCTTTCAATCCATTCTTTTGTAAGATGGACACAACCATGTGTGTTTATCCAACACTGCAAGAAACTCTAGGACTAGCAATGAATAGAAGCAACGTTCCGTTCACATTGGAGGCATTCTGTAGTATGATGAAACATATTTATCATGAGGGAGAAAAGGAGCGTATTGTGGTCAACCAATTATGTGGAAAAGAATATACGTAATAGACTTCATAGGATTTTGTGGTATATATATGTAGTTATTTGAAAAAATTGCCTGGGGCTTGTTTTCATTCACGCTTATCTTCATCTCCTCTACCACCATGTTTTCCTGCAAATAATCAGTAAGCAGAAATGAAATAGTTGGAATCAGCAGCATTCCAGGTTAAAGATGTGAGCATTTTATGTGTAAAGGGTCAGCTGTACTAAAAGTCTTGAAATCCATTTTGGGTAACTGTGGGTTATTGATCTCTCTATTGTGGAATGCATCTTAGTTGAAGGTTAGCCAGAGATCTTCACAATAGTGTTTCTGCAGGCAAAGCTGCCTTCCTCTGTTCATGAGGAAACTGTTTAATTCATAAAGCTTTGATGCTTAAACCGTTTCTGACCTTCTGTGAGCACTTCAAAGGGGAAAATTAGCTGCCTGGAAAAATATAATGACCTAAATCCAGCAATTTGGGACACACATGTTATAGTCTGTTGAACTCATGTTGACTATTTACACTGTGTTTCTTTTTGGAACAGATTGCTTTGCAGACCTATAATTGGATAAAGGTGCTAATTTGGAGAGTTTGAAATGACTAGGTATCTATTTCTCATTATAGTGTTATTACTATTAGAATCTTAGCTCAGAAGCAAGATGTAAGAATCTGTACTTAAAGGTTCTTTCTCTGTATTTAGCCTTTTCTTATTATTTGCATTCCTTAAAGTAAGATGATATTCATAATAAATATACAAAGAAGCAGCAATGATTTTTTTCTTTTCAATTATTAACTTGATTTTTTTTAAAGAAGTTTTGAAAACTTCACAGAAAAATTGAGCAGAAAGTATAAAGTTTCCATATGCCCCTTGTCCCTATACATGATAATCCCCTTCACTACTGACATCCCTTAGCACAGTGGTACATTTATTACAATTGATGAACTTACACTGACATATCACTACCACTCAGAACACATAGCATACATTAGGGTTTACTCTTGATGGTGTACATTCTATGGGTTTGGACTAATTTATAAAGACATATATTCATTCCAGTATCATACAGAATAATTTTACTGCCCTAAAACTCCTCCAGCTTCTGCCAATGTTTTCTCCTTTCGACCAATCCATGACAACTGCTAATCTTATTACTGTCATTGTAATTTAGCCTTTTCTAGAATGTCATATAGTAGTTGCAATCATGCCGTATTGGATTATTTCACTTAGTGATATACATTTAAAATTCCTTTATCTTTTAATGGCTTGATTGCCAATTTCTTTTTAGAGATCAAACTACTATCAAATGTACCACAGTTTATCCATTTACCTATGAAAGAATACCTTGTTTCTTCTAAGTTTTGGCAACTATGGATAAAACTGCTGCAAATGTCTGTGTGCTTGTGCTGGTTTTTGTGTGAGCATGAGTTTTCAACTCATTTGAGTAAACACCAAGGAGCACGATAGCTGGATCATAAGGTAAGAGTATGTTCAGTTTGGGGGGAAAAACAAACAAACAAAAAAAAACCACTGTAAATTGTCTTTCAAAGCAGTGATGCCATTTTGAATTCTTATCAGAAATAACTGTGTGTTCCTCATCAGCGTTTGGTACCTTCAGTATTTTCTATTTCTGTGAATAATGTTATTGATATTTTCATAGGATATGTTGAATCTGTAGATCACTTTGAGTAGTAAGTACATTTTAACAATATTAACTCTACCAACCCATGGACATGGAATATCTTTCAATGCATTTGTGTTCTTTTCAATTTCTTTCATCAATATTTTATAGTTTTCAGGATGGAGATCTTTCACTTTCTTGGTCACATTTATTTTTAGGCATCTTATTATTATTTTTTTTGTAGCTACTGCTAATGGGATTCTTTTCCTGATTTATTTTCCAGATAATTTACTATGAGTATATAAAATATTACTAATGTGCTGTGTTTATTTAATATCCTATAACTTTATTGAATTTGTTTATTAGTTTTTTCATGGAATAATTAGAAATCTAATTTCTCTTGCTTGCTGAATTGCTCTGGGTAGGACTTCCACTACAATATCATGTAGAAGTGGTGAAAGTGGGCATCCTTTTCTAGTTCCAGACCTCAGAGAAAAAGCTTTCAACTTTTCTCTGTTCAGTATGATGTTAGCTGTGAATTTGTCATACGTGGCCTTTATTGTGGTGAGATACTTTCCTTCTATACCTAATTTGTTAAGGGTCTATCATGAATGTAGTTGAATTTTGTGAAATGCTTTTTCTGAATCTATAGAAATTATCATATGGTTTTTATCAGGATAACATATGTTGTCTCTGATTAACATATGTTAATCCAGGATATCAACCTGTAGTGTTTTTGTTGTTACTGTGTCCTTATCTAGGTATCATGGGTGTTTGCTTCTAAGAATGAGTTTGAAAGAATTTTATCCTCTTTAGTTTCTGGAATAGTTTGAGAATAATTGGCATTAGTTGTTCTCAAAATGTTTGATAGAATTCAGCAGGAAAGCTATCAAGCCCTGAGCCTTTCTTTAATGGTAGACTTTTCATTACTGATTTAATATAATTACTCATTATTAGTCAGGTCATACTTTTTATTTATTTATATGATTCAATCTTGATAGGTTGTATATGTCCAAGTAGTTATCCATTTTGTCCAGGTTTTAACATTTGTCAGCATATTGGTGTTCATAATATTCTTTTATTATATCAAATTTTTATGGTATCAGTTATGATGTCTCATTTTGCATTCGTGATTTTCTTTAGTTTTCTCTCTTTTTTTACAGTTACTTTGGCTAAAGGATTTATAGTTATAGATTTTATTTTTTTAAAAAAACAAATCTTTATTATGTTGATCTTTTCTATTAGTTTAGCCTTTATTTCACTTATTTCTGCTCTGATCTTTATGATTAGATTTCTTTCTCTTAATTTTGGGATTACTTTGTTCTTGTTTTATAGTTCTTTGAAATGAAAACATTAGGTTTATTCTTTGAGATCTTTTTCTTTTTTGATGTAAGCATTTATTGCCATAAACTTTTCTCCGAGTCCTGATTATGCTATGTCCTACAGGTTTTGGTATGTTGTGTTTTTAATTGTCTCTAGAAAATTTTAAATTTTACTTTTAATTGCTTTATAGAGCTAATGGGTATTCAGAAACATGATGTTGCATTTCCATATATTTGCATACTTTCCAACATCTTTACTGTTATTGATTTCTAGTTTCATAGAATTGTGGTCAGAAACAATACTTGGTATGACTTCCACTTTAAAAACTGTGTTAAGACTTGTTTTGTGGCCTGTTATATGGTCTGTTTTGGGGAGAGTTGCATGTGTACCTCAAAGAAGAATGTGTATTCTGCTGCTGTTGGATATACATTCTGTATATATCTCTTAGCTCTATTTTGTCTCTAGTGCAATTCAATTCCAATATTTCCTTATTAATTTTCCCTCTTTTTGATTGGTACATTGTTGAGGATGAGGTACTAAAGTCACCTACTATTATTGTATTTCTATCTATTTCTCTCTTCATATCCATTAAGATTTGCTTTTTATTTATTTAGATTTATTTAGGGGCTGCGATCTTGGGTGTGTATATAGTTACAATTATTATGTCTTCTTAATGAATTGATCCCTTTATAACTAAATAATGACCTTCTTTGTTTCTTGTAACAGGTTTTCACTTGATGTATATTTTATCTGATAAAAGTATAACAACCTTGTTTTATTTTGGTTACTATTTGCATGAAATATCTTCTTCCATCCCTTTATTTTCAGCCTATGTGTGTCCTTATGACTACAGTGAGTCTCTCATAGGAAGCATATCATTGGATATTGTCCCTTTTAAACCCATTCAGTCACTCTATTTCTTGGGATGGAGAATCTATTTTTTCAGTTATTATTGATATGTAAGGACTTAACTACTGCTACTTTGTTAATTGTTGTCTGGTTGTTTTGTAGATCCTTTGTTTTATCCTCCCTCTCTTGTTGTTTTTCTTGTCACTTGGTGTTTTTTTAGTACCAAGTTTTGATTCCTTCCTTCCTTGAGTACAGTTTTTTGCTTTGGTGTTACCATGAGGTTTGCATAAAATACCTTATAGTTATAATAGACTATTTTATGCTGCTAACAACTTAACTTCATTTGTATACAAAAACTTCAGATTTTTACCCTCCCTGTTGTAATTTATTTTTTGGTGTCCCAATATATATTATGGTTTTCTTAACAACTTAATGTAACTATCATTATTTTTTAGTGTTTTGACTTTTAACCTTCATACTAGAGATACATATGAACGAATTCACCATAACACTATTGGGGGATTTGAAATTTGAGTATACATTTATCTTTACTTGTAAATTTTACACTTTTATATGTTTTTATGTTAGTAATTATTATCTTTTTGTTTTGACTTAAGTAATTCTCTTAAGCATTTAGTGTGATACGAGTATAGTGGTGACAAATTTCCTTTTGCTTGTCTGAGAAAAACTTTATTTCTCCTACATTTCTGAAGGACAGCTTTGTATTTGTATTTGTATTCTTGTGCAACAGTTGTTATTGTTACTTTCTCTTTTGTTATTTTGAAAATATTATCCCATTCTCCCCTGGACTGTAGAGGTTTCCATTATGAAATTTACTGATAGGATAGCAGAAATTCCCTTATATATGAACTGATACTTTTCACTTGCTGTTTTAAAAATTTTCTCTTTATCTTTGACTTCTGACAGCTTAATAATGTGCCTTGGTGATTATTTTGTTGTTGTTGAATATGTTTGGGGACCTTTGCACTTCGTGTATTTGGATGTCCATTTTACTTTCAAGTCTTGGGAAGTTTTCAGGAATTATTTTATTAAATCAGCTTTCTGTCTTTATTTCTGTCTCTAATTCTTTTGAAATTCCCTTAATGCAAAAGTTTGATTGTTTAATGGTGTCCTATAAGTCTCGCAGTTGTCTTCACTCTTTTTCATTTTTTTCCCTTCAATTGGGTAATTTCTTTTTTTATTGATATCTTAGTTTATTAAATTCATAAACATTTCTTGAATATATAGTATATTTTCATAAGTGCTGCAGTTATCAATATGAATGATGGGGTAATTTCAAAAGACTTATCTTCAAGTTCAGAGATTCTTCTGCTTGATCTAATCTGCTGTTGAAGCTCTTTATTGTATTTTTATTTCATTCATTTAATTTTGCAGTTCTAAGTGTTTTTGTTTTCCTTCAATAGTATCTATCTCTTTATTAAATTTGTCATTCAGATCATGAATTTTGTTCCCTAATTTTCTTGAATTGTGTATTTGCATTTTCTTGTATCTCACTGAGTAATCTTAAGATCATTATTTTGAAATCCTAAAATTTGTAAACTTCCTTTTGTTTGTGGTCAATTACTGGAGAATCATTGCATTCCTTTGATGGTGTCATAATATTTTGCTTTTTCATAGTTATCCTATCCCTGCAATGATTTCTGTGCATCTTATGAAAAAAAAAGATACTTCTTTCAGACTTTACTGAGTAGCTTTTGTACAGAAAGACTTCAACCTGCAGTTGGGTCTTCACGTGACAGTAGGGAAAGTATGGTAGCTCTCGTTACAAGTAGATGCAGGGAGAATAGCTTCCATGTAGCATCTTCAGCTGTGCTCAATGTCAATGATGACTGTGAATGCCTCTGTGGCCTAGGCTGTATGACTTTGTGGCAGCAGCAGGGTAAGTTTTTAGAGTCCTAGATGGCAAAGATTTTTAGGGTCTTCCTATTCTCAATTTCCCTCCCTCTAACAAGACTAAGCCAAAG
>CAUYLG010073012.1:0-82542 GCA_963573385.1 Cacajao melanocephalus
CCCGCTGCCCGGGAACCCCCGCTGCCCGGGAACCCCCGCTGCCCGGGAACCCCCGCTGCCCGGGAACCCCCGCTGCCCGGGAACCCCCGCTGCCCGGGAACCCCCGCTGCCCGGGAGGCTGACGTCAGCCAATCGCTTGAACCCGGAAGGCGGAAGCTGCCGCCAGCCAAGATGGCGCCACTGCTCTCCAGCCCGAGCGAGGCCCCGACTGGAAAGAAAAAAAGTAAGAAAAGAAATGAGGCCAGACTGCACCCGAGGGCATACATTTTCCTTGCAAACAGAAGAGCTCCTCCTCACCAGAAACAGTATAAATCTGGAGGAAGAAATCGAAGGTATTTCCAGAAACCCATTCCTAATAGACTAGCTATGATTTAACCCCATCTCAGATCAGCCTTCAGACCACCCTTAGGCAGCAGTGGCATAAATATGTCATTGGAGGGTAGGTTTATAAGACTGTCCCCAGGCTTGCAGAGACAGTCATCAGCAACTAGGATCTATTTATAAATCGGGATACTAACTGCGAGTTGCTCTCTGCTTTTTTTTGTTTTTTTGTTTTTTAATAAGTGATGAGAAGGACCATATCTTTTTCTTTTCCTATTTTTAAGAGAAGATTGGACTGAATTATCTAAATGTACGTAGGATTGGAAGTAGTGGCTTGCAGTCCTGAGGAGCAGGTTTATATTTTTGCATAATAGCAGTAATGTTAACAATTATTTTATGCCATTTATTGACTACCAGTTAGGTTCAGTAACTGTATTTTGTCTAGTTCTCAAACGAGTCTCCAAGGTGAGTATTACTAGACAAATTTTATAGATCAGGTAGACTAAGCTCAGAGACGGTACTTACTCTCGTTCACATAACAACTGTGGAGCTGGCTTCAACCTCTAGCCTATGTGACTTTATTGCTAGAACTTCATTCAGGACATTCTGTCACTCCTTTCCAAATGTTTTATTCCCTTGGAGTTTTGGAATTATTGGGAAGATTTACCCAATATGAAATACCAGGTAGAGCCATGTAAAAGATATTTTCATGAATTGTTATTTTGATTATTCTACTAATTCAAGGAAAAAAAGGCATATCCACATAAAAAAGCACCAGAGCAGAACCCTATAAAGGAATGAGTGAGTTGTTCCCAAGTTAATGCTTAATCAAAATGACCATTAAACATTATTTAAGAATTGTCATAACTTGGCCAGGTGCAGTGGCTCATGCCTGTAATCCCAGCACTTTGGGAGGCCAAGGCAGGCAGGTCACCTGAGGTCAGGAGTTTGAGACCAGCCTGGCCAACATGGTGAAACACTGTCTCTACTAAAAATGCAAAATTAGCTGCGCGTGGTGGCACGTGCCTCTAATCCCAGCTACTTGGGAAGCTGAGGCACAAGAATCGCCTGAACCCAGGAGGCAGAGGTTGCAGTGAGCCAAGATCGTGCCACTGCCCTCCAGCCTGGGCAACAGAGTGAAACTTTGTCTCAAAAAAAAAAAAAAAGTCAAAATTAGTGTTATAGGATATACAGTAATTGATCCAATATGGCAGGAAGAAGATAGTGGTTAAGATGCAACTGAGGTATGCCAGAAGCCTGAAGCAGGAATGTATTTGCATGTCAGCTCTGTGCCTGGGCAATTGAAACCCTTCAAAGTTAAAAAAAAGAAAAAAAAATGACGTTGAGGGCATGGACTTGAGGAACCAAAAAAAGGAATTTGTTAATAAAGTGAAAGTGACATCAGTTAATTACTGGGGGAGTTACAGAAAAGATACAGGGACTGGCAAGACAAACCTTCGGTTTCTAAATGGATACAGTATTACGCATTTAAAGTGCTGTTGAATTATATGGCTACCTGTTCCATGTAGCATATCCAGGCGTTACCTATCCTCAGCCTCAGTAAGGAAGCTTTGTCAGGCTGGAGTGCAGTGGCACAATCTTGGCTCACTGCAGCCTCTGCCTCCTTCATTCAAGCGATTCTGTGCCTCAGCCTTCCGAGTAGCTGAGATTACAGGTACACACCACCATACCTGGCTAAATTTTTGTATTTTTAGTAGAGATGGGCTTTCACCAATGTTGGTCAGGCTGGTCTTGACCTCCTGACCTCAAGTAATCCGCCCACCTCAGCCTCCCAAAGTGCTGGGATAACAGGCGTGAGCCACCATGCCCAGCCTAAATCTTTGAATCGTGATTAAAACAGCCAGCTTGGATCCAATTTAGTCAGGATTTATAATTTCTCAATCATAATTGAAAGCATTTTTTTAAACAAAGGACTCTGTAGACAATAAGGTTTAATTGAGAATGGCTTATATGGAAAGAGAACATACGAAAGACTGCATATATAAATATAGGAATTATTTTAACACACAAGTACATAAAATTCTCATCGCAAAACTGAATGTTGATGTTACTAACCAGTTTCACCTCACGCTGGAAGTGGTGAAATCACTTGTTAAGTGTAACTAGGAAACGTCAGTCTAGTCTGGATTCTCCTGGGTGGTCATTCAGGTTTTCTGGGCCCATGAACCTGATTCTGGGCGAGTCACTTGTACGAGTGTCAGCAGCTCTCTGTCTGAAATTGCTCCAATTCTGACTCAATATTTTCTCATTGAATGCATTTCTAAGGATATTTTCTTCCCATATGCAGCCTGTGGTTGCTGCTGATCTGCAAAGGGGCATTTCTGAATCTGATCTGTGGTGTCCCTGTGTAGCACTGCACTTTCAATCGCAATAAAATTTCCCGTGTTCCTCTACTCCACCAACCACGGCACGAATGGAAAAGGCTGATTTTTTTTGACAGCAGAGAAAAGGTTCCAAAATTGCCCAATGTCAAGGATTCTATGACACTCCCTGCCTATAAGATATGACCATTACCATATAGTATATGTAATTCTACATACTCTTAGACGTGTTTTCAGAACAGTTTTCCTTTTTAAATCACTGGTGGCTAAAAAGAATAAATTAAAAAACAAAACAAAACTGGAGACACCACTTTTATACTATAGAAGGAAAATATTGACGTGTTCCCAAGCAAATGAGTAATGATTATTAGAATTCCTTTTATTTACACATGTGCCTTTGTTATAATAATTGAATATATAATAACTGATTCAATAAATAATGGAGAAATTTGTTGTTTAAAAAAACTTTAAAAGTAATTCCTTTGCTGTCCAAGAGCATTAATCTTTTTGTTTTGAATGGTTTTAGAATAATTATAATGTATTTCTCAGCATATTACCCATTCTTCTTTCTGAAGGGTCCCCAGTGCCAGTAGGTATAGATGTCCATGTTGAAAGCATTGACAGCATTTCAGAGACTAACATGGTAAGTTTCTTCATGGGATATTGTTGTTGTTCTCAGCAGTGTCAAAATCACTAGTGTTTTAATATATCATTTTAATGATGTATGTTATTTATGTCTCCTACTTTGCTTAATAATAGAGTCATAATTGCTGTGCTCTCTTCTATCCACTTCATTCTACCCTCGGTTACAATTCTCTTTGCTTATCTACTCTTCTATTTTCCTTCTAATGGTTTTCCAGCAGTGGAACACTGGAGAACATCATGATATATTTACCTGTGTAGCAATAATTGGGAATAATTGTATAAAAAGAAGGATGACCATACTATACGTGCGATATGAAATCCCAATCATGAGTCCTTACCCATGCAATGATAAACAGTTGAACCAACACTGATAGACTGCTTTCACATACGTCAAATGATACTAATTTTGCTTATCTGAAGACAGCCGGTAGCAAAGGACAAAATATTTTTTTTAATTCATGGGACTAAAAATTTAATGAAAATTTTGTCTATTTCCTTATAGTTTTCTAGAAATCCAAAAGAGACTGACGTTATTTAATTTTGCAGTGAAACATCTGTATTTTCATAGAGGATTATTTGTCTATGAAATATCCATAAACTTGAAGCTGATCTCTTATCTTCAACCTTCCTGTTAGCTGTTTCTGTCTTTTATGACATTGTGTATGCCTTGCTTTTTTGTTTCTTCTTCCCATTCCTTAACCACTTTCGCTATTTTTATGTTTTAATATTATCAACTGTAATTTTCCATTTTATTTTCTCTATTCTCAATTTAGGACCACCTTCCTTGTTTATGTAATTACCAGAGCCAAGTGATTTTAGGTTTTTCAAGTTTTTTGCTCTAAGAAAGAATAGTTAATACCATGGCTAGCTTATACATACAAGTACCTACATATCTGTTTTCAGATATATTTCCTTTTTACTTACTCTTGTTCTGTTAATTTGTTAATGTAGTTTCAGAGTTTGGTTTAGCCCCCTTTAGTTTGTTTTTCTATCCCAAATAAAGAGTGCCATTTTAGCTTCAAAATTTCAACATCTGTTTGTGTTACTATAAAGGAATACTTGAAGCTGGGTAGTTTATAAAGAAAAGAGGTTTGCTTGGCTTATGGTTCTGCAGGCTGTATAAGAAGCATATCACTACCATCACATGGCAAGAGAAGGTGGAATGGGGGTAGCAGAGATACTAGGTTCTTCAACAACCAGCTCCTAGTGGCAGGGTGAGGAAAGAAGGGGACTGTCAAGGGAAATAATTGAGAACTTATTCATTACTAAGAAGATGGCTCCAAGCTATTCCTGAAGAATCTGTTCCCAAGACCCACATACCTCCTGATATGGTTTGGGTCTGTGTCCCCACCCAAATCTCATCTTGACATGTTGAGGGAGGGACCTTGTGGAAGGTGATTGGATCATGGGGGCGGTTTCCCCATGCTGTTCTTGTGATAGTAAGAGAGTTCTTATGAGATCTGAAGGTTTACAAGTAACAGTTTCTCCTGCACATGTTCTGTCTCTCTATCTCCGGCTGCTTGTGAAGAAGGTGCTTGCTTCCACTTTGTTTTCCGCCGTGATTATAAGTTTCCTGAGGTTTTCCCAGCCATGGAGAACTGTGAGTCAATTAAACCTCATTTCTTTATAAATTACCGAGTCTCAGGTAGTCCTTTATAGCAGTGTGAAAATGGACTAATACACCTCCCACCAAGCCCCATCTCCAACACTGGGGACCAAAGTTCAACACAAGATTTGGAAGGAACCAACATTCAAACTCTGTCACTTGTTCTTACCTAACGGCTATGTGTCCTTATATTTCAATTCCTTTTTCCATCTCATTTAATTCTCCTCAGTTGCTGTTGTCTCCATCATCTTCTTTAGATCCACCTCTTTTGTTCTCTGTCAGTACTACACCACCTTCAGGTGTTAATGACAAAGGCCCTTGCATATGTGTTGGTTTGGTTTCACTTTTGGATTTGGTTTAAATTTTAGTTTTTTTTCTCCATTCTACCAAAAGTATTAAACAATTTAATCTTTGGGCAAGGAACAGTGGCTTACGCCTGCAATCCCAGCAATTTAGGAGGCCATGGCGGGCAGATCATTTGAGGTCAGGAGTTCAAGACCAGCCTAGCCAACATGGTGAAACCCTGTTTCTACTAAAAAATACAAAAAAATTAGCTGGGCATGGTGGCACATGCCTGTAGTTCCAGCTACTCAGTAGGCTGAGGCAGGAAAATTGCTTGAACCTGGGACTGGAGGTTATAGTGAACCAAGATTGCACCACTGCACTTCAGCCTTGGTGACAAAGTGAGACTCTGTGTCAAAAAAAAGAAGAAAAATCAATGTTTGAGTGTCTTTAGATAGGGCCTGTCCCCTCCAGGTTGTCCTGGAACCCGTGCCTTGCTTTTCTTCTCTTGATTCAGCTTGCTTCTTTGACTAAAGTTGCCCACCTGGTCCTTGGAGTCATTTGAGATTGCAGCTCTTATCCAGATGCTTATTATCCTCTGTTTTCTAATTTAAAGATGGCAGTCTGCTTTTCTGTTTGTTTTTTAATAAAACCAACAGAGTGCCTCTTCCGTCAATTGGGAGAAGTTATTTTCTTTTCAAACTTCATTTTCCGTCTGAAAAGATTTTGTTTATTGTTTATCCAATCTACTCATTTGCTGGCCATTTTTATGTACATGAATCCTTGAATTTCATTCCATTTTCTGGAATATTTTACATATGTATTCTTAGAAACCTTTCAAAAGCTTTTATATATGCTTTGGAATAAGTATTGTTGATATATAAACTGTAGCATATATAGTGATTTTCAGAGTGTCAAATTTAAAAATTTAGATTCTATGTATTATTTTTGTAATAATGCAAATGCCACAATTAAGGATAAAATGAGAGAGACAGAAAGTGAACAAACAGGGATCTGCTAAGGGAACAGGGCCTAGAAAACATCAGTCACTAAAATCAAATCATCTTTTCATCTGTATCCTTAATTCATGTTTTTATTTTTAGTGATTCCTCCAAGTCACTAACTAAAAGAACTTCAGGACACATAAAAGTTCTAGAAAGGTCTAAACAAAATCTTCTGTGACCCATTACACCTTGTTTCAGTCTGTGAACTCTCAGCTAATGGTCTGCCTAGTCCTTACCATTATCTAATTCAATATTTATTTCAGTTCAACATAGGTCTTAAACATTCCTTTTGCCACTCTACACCAAAAGGGAATAGCACTCGTAGGACTCACTACTTGAAAAAGACTGGTTTGTAAGATTTTGATCCTTTCCTACCCAAAGTGGGCTCCTACTGGTACTTCCACCAAGGCTGTTGTGCTCTGAGAACAAGCTTTTATTTCCCCTCTCCTAGCATAATATTGAAATCATTTCTGAATGACCTAGTTTGCATCTAAAATCCTTACTGTCTCTAACCAGCAGCACCCAAAACTGGATATCATCTTTACTCCCTGAATAAGGTTAGCTTTGCTAGTCTGTATCAGATAAAACTGGACTGGGTTCACATGCCCAGTTTGAAAATGCTTTCTCATTGTCAGTGATTCACCCTTTTTCCCTAGTGTGTGTGTGTTTGGTTGGTTTTGCTTCTCATTTATCATCTTTCTACTCTCTCTTGTCCACCCTAACGTCACTTTCGATCCACCTAAGTTTTGTCTCATCCTCCTTGCAGAATGCTGTTCGGCTTGCTCCTGGTGATTGATAGCGCCAGCAAGTAATGACTTGCTGTATCACACACATGCACGCACGTCTGCTGTGTGACTCCATAAACTCAAATGTTTGCCTAGTGACCTTCGGATCAGATCAAGCATCTAGTGCTAAGTTTATGCTTATTAAGGTACTCTGCAGTAACCCGCACAAGTCCCTGTATTATGTTAGTGAATGAATCATTCTGTTTATTTGCCCTCACCCTAATCCAAAATTACGCATGGCTAGTGTGTTCCTAGATTAATCCAGAGCCATACATCAATATAGCTTTATTCTGAACGTAGAACAAACTAGCTCATAATTAATTGGTGGCTCCTTCAGAGTTTACTGAAATGTATCCTTTGTTTGTGTAATAAATGCCAAAGTTCTAGCACATGCGCTAGTTCAAGGAAAATTTGATTATCATTGGGAAATAAAAGATAGAAAGAAGTAAGCAATGGTGAAATAGTAAGAAGTTATTGTGGTTGTCCAACAGCCAACAATTTGGATGAAGCTACGGGAGTTTCTATTCAAACAACCAAATATTTGGAACATCTAAGAGCCAAACAAAACTCATATTATTAGCTAAATAAACTTTTTTTCTACTATAATGCTAGTACAGTTTTTTCCTCTCATCAATACATTCTTACAGTATAAGAATAAACATTAACGATTCAAATCCCTGAGCCATACCGAATCAGAATCTCTGGGAACTAACTTCTGGGAAATGTGCCATTTCGACAAACTTCAAAAATTATTCCTTGCACACTAAACTTGGAGAACTGCCATTTTACAATATGCTTTCTGTCTCTCAAGCTGAGGACGATTCCTGATTCTATCCTAGGACTTCTGTCAGCTTGCTTTGCACGAATAGCTCTGATAAACACTTCATCCACATTTTTGTGGGACTATAGTTTATTCAATTTGGGAAAACTTTAACAAAAGGAACATGAGCATCCATACAAAATCGATTTTAAAAGTGAATATTTATTTATAATAAGAAATCACAATAAAATAATGGACAGTAAAATAGTAAAGTTTCAGGTTCCTTTCTTCTAGATCTCTTTAGGTGATTTACCGGACTGCTTGCACAGAAATGCTGCCCATTTATAACCTGGTTCCCTTTCCCCAACTTGAATATTCTATTACAGCTCCTAGAAATTCTCAACGTTCACCAGAGTTCATGTGAAAGAGAAGCTGAAAGCATAACCTCCTTAGCTTCATCCTAGATCTACATGAAACTACAATGTTAGCCATTCACTTAAAAGTCATTAACACCCAGGAGAATGAGTCCTGGGGCTAACGGTATTGAGTGGTCATCCTGAACCACATTCCTACCAGTTTTGAGTGGTCTCTTTTTCTCTGTCTAGGACTTCACAATGACTTTTTATCTCAGACATTACTGGAAAGACGAGAGGCTCTCCTTTCTTAGCGCAGTAAACAAAAGCATGACGTTTGATCATAGATTGATCAGAAAGATCTGGGTGCCTGATATCTTTTTTGTCCACTCTAAAAGATCCTTCATCCATGATACAACTATGGAGAATATCATGCTGCGTGTACACCCTGATGGAAACGTCCTCCTGAGTCTCAGGTAAGGAGAGCTGCCTATCATAGGCCTTTGGCTTTCTTGTACCGCCACTCTCTGCACCAAAACTGATGGCTCTCACTTCAGATGAAACTCACAACGTTGCTGTCTGTTTAATGTTTCTCGAGATTGGGACACAAGCATAAGAAGTGATTTTTCCCTAGTTCTAACATCCAGATTAAAATGAAAATGATTTGCTATTCTAACTATATCCACTCTGGGTATATGTTGGTTGGACAAAAAGAGTGAAGCTGAATTATGGAAATCTAAAATCTGGCACACAGTTTTACAGGCAGACAAGCCTGCTTTTCCTCCTCACCAACTCCACGTGAACCCTGCACCCCACCAAGCAGTTTTGGAACCTTGGATTAGTTACACAATTTTTCTTAATTATCTCCATTTTTCATGGGAAGGCATAGCTGTCATTCAAGCTAACACCAATTTGCTTTCTTTTACTTTGCTTTTAATTTAAAATGTGCTATAACAGTGCTTCCTTTTAAATGTTCCATATTTTCTTTTAGTCAAATGAGTCCTGTGCATATTGAGTGGCTTATCATGGATAATTCTATAAATGTTTGGTAAACTCAAGCAACTCAGCTTTTTTTAATGTCCTACTAACCTTAGAAACATTCCTACTAACCTTAGAAACAAATGATAGATATCTATGTCCTAATTTCTGGAAGCAGTGAAGCTTATCATATATGACCACAAAAAAAAAAAGAAAGAAAAGAAAGAAAAAGAAAGGAAGGAAGGAGAAAGAGAGAGAGAGAGAGAGAGGAAAGAAAAGAAAGAAAGAGAAAAGGATCCTTATAGATGTCATTAAGTTAAAGATCTTAAAACTGGGAAGAAATTATCCTGGATTATTTAGGTGGGTCTTAAATGCAATCTTAAGTATCCTTATAATAGAAAGGCAGAGGAAAATTTCACATATACAGCAAAAGGGAAGACAATGTGGTCGTAAGCCAAAAACTGCTGGCAGCCACCAGAAGCTATAGGACACATGGATTTTCCCCCAGAGCTGCTAAGAAAGAAGGGCCTTTATGACACTTTGATTTCAGCCCCATGATACTGATTTCAGAGTTCTGGCCCCCAGATCTCTGAGAGAATAAATTTCTATTGTATTAAACTACCAAATATGTAGTAATTTGTTATAGTGGCAATAGGAAACTTACGTAGATTCTTTTTGCTCGTTAAAATTCATTGCCCACTTCAGCACAGAGCTGTTGCCAGGCATTGTATATGTGCTGTCAATTTTTAAAAAAATGCAATTAAAGGAAAATATCACTTTCAGTGGTTTTTTTTTTTGGGGGGTGGGTATGGTGGGGAAGAAGAGGGTCTCACTGTATCATCCAGGCTGGGGTGCAGTGACACAGTCTCAGCTCACTGCAGCCTCTGCCTTCTGGATTCAAGTGATTCTCCTGAGTAGCTGAGATTACAGGCACCCACCACCATGCCCAGCTCAGCCTCCTGAGCAGCTGAGATTACAGGCACCCACCACCACGCCCAGCTAATTTTTATATTTTTAGTAGAGACAAGGTTTCACCATGTTGGCCATGCTGACCTCGAACTCCTGACCTCAAATGATCTGCCCACCTCGGCCTCCCAAAGTGCTGGGGTTTCAGGTGTGAGCCACCATGCCTGTCCTCAATAGGACTTCTAAATCAGGAGTAGCATAGGACTCATAGGTACCAGAGTCAAGCCTCAGTAGGAATCAGGAGCAGAACGGCACTATCTGGACAAAGAATCAACCATTTTAAATTAATTTTGGTGGGAGGAGTAAAGAATTAACTCAGTCGATTTTTCTTACCCTGCCCATTCCAGGAAATATTTGGCCCTTGCCAGGCTCCTGTGGAATATCCTAACTGATAAGAGTATCTTTGTTTACTTGGGGGCTGGGGGCTGAGCCAGATAGTTTCTGCTAACAACGTGATTTATAGTGGAGGCTTTGAGCCACTGGATATCAGCTTGACCTCTGGAGGGGCTGGAGGCCAAGGTCAGCCATGTGAGTTGTTAGTACTGTGTGGCTGCTCTCAATTAAAAGTGTGGATATGAAGGCTTGGGTGAGCTTCCTTGGTTGATGATGTCCCAAGGGTGTTGTCGCATATCATTGCTGAGAGAATTAAGCACCATCCATACAACTCTATTAGGAGAGGACAACTGGAAATGTGTTCCTGGTCTCTCCTGGACTCTACCCTGTGCTCCTTTTCTACTGTTGATTTTCATCTGTATCTTTCCATTATTATGTAGGTAACCAAGAGTACAACAGCTTGCTGGGTTCTGCAAGTCCTTGTAGTGAATCACGGACCCTGACAGTGGTCTTGGAGATCCTCTAACACAGGAGGAACTCAATATTTTTGTCAGCACAGCTCTTCCAGCCAACAGCAGAGCCAATCCAAGCCCAGAGCCAGATCCCCTGGTTCTGGGATTGGTTCTGACACCACCTAGCCTCCTAGCCTCTTTGGTCATTAATTCATTCACATGTACTATGAAGGAAGTGGACTGAAACACCTCAGAGGGTCCCTTCTAGGCTTAAAGTACTAGGAATACACCAAAATGAATATGTTTTGTGGCACAAAGTAATCCTTGGCTTGCTGTTTTGTTGCGTGACTATTGACAGTAGAATTAGCCCACAGAAGATGAAATGGTCCTGCCTCTCTGATTAACTCAAGGGCACCGCAGGTAGGAGCATCTGTTGCCTTTGTTTTTTTACAAACCTGCTCAGGGGCCTTTTATGAACCTTTGATCTGCTATTGTGGGTACCAAAATTTCTACTTTGAGGCAAGATCATAGTATAGCAGCCTCTGCCTGAAGCCAGGAAAATCTAGGAGGATATAAAATTTGAAAAAACAATTCTTACTGGTATGCAAGCCTTTTGGCTTAATAGCACCTGAATTATGCATTGTGCACATAGATCTATAACTAAGAATGCTCCAGGCTTTTCACTCACTACTGGAAAGAGGATTTCTTCAGGTAAACTTTCTTTGTAAAGGAAACCTTTTCCTACAGGTTTTTATTGTCACCATCCCAACCCTTTGTTACTATAGGCTATTTATGTGTGGATCTTCCAGAAAGCAAAAAATAGTCAAATCTATTTAAAAGTCTTCTCACTTTAAAGTGTGTTTTTCTAGAGACATCAGAGCCAGAAAATGCAGAGGGGGCTGATCAGGAAATGATGAGCTCAGAAGCAGGTGTGAGAGCTGATTTCACTCATTGAATCTGTGCCTTAAATAAATCATCTACCCTCTAGAGTTTGCTTCCTTGCATATTATTTGGACAGAAGATAATACTGCCCATTTTGGGTTATTCTTGAAAGATACACAGAACAGGCAAACAATAAGAAAGTTTCAATGTTGCTTGCTCATTTGGCCGGATGGTTAAATGATCTGCAGTATTCTTTTTCTCATTCTTTTTGTAGGATAACGGTTTCTGCCATGTGCTTTATGGATTTCAGCAGGTTTCCTCTTGACACTCAAAATTGTTCTCTTGAACTGGAAAGCTGTAAGTCTCACTTCCTGGTGGAGTGAGTACATCATTTGAACACATCATCACACATTTACATGTAAATAAGCATGCTCTTAACAAGCATTTTTAAATCTTGGTATATTTATCCAAAATCAAAACAGTTGTGGGTTTGTGTGTGTGTGTGTGTGTGTGTGTATGTGTTTTGTTTGTTAGTTTCTGTTTTTTATGAAGGTTGTGATGGCAGTTTGTCTGTTAAAGAAGATTCGGGGGGAAAGTATTTTGATAATTGTGTAGTCTGCAGTTTCCACAATAAAGGCACAGCTCCCTAAAAAGGTCTATTCTTGCTAATGTTGTTACATTGATTGACACAGACTTCCCACATTTTGAAAGCTCTGGAATTCATGTTCCCAGATAAATCACAACCCTTCATTAAGTAGACTTGGATTCCCTAGAAAAATCTAGCTCTAGACATAGACACCCTTTATCAAAGCCCCATCATAGGGTATCTGAGCTGTCAGTCACTTTTACCCATCAGCTGTTTTTGATATAAGATCTTAAAAGCTGACCGCAGTTTTTGAAAATGTGTCTCAAATGCTGGGAATCTCAATAGATGTCTACTCCACAAATGCTCCGCCCCAAATCCATTAGAAACTTTTCATACCACTATTCGACTTTAGAAAATTTCTTATAAGATTGGCCCATTTTGGAATTTCATCCAAGGAAACGAAAAACAAAGAGGGACTAACAGTTTGGAGTCAGGCCTGTGACAGTGAGGGGATGCTATGGTGTCACTCTGAGGCCTGGCTTAATACTCTAAGAGAAGGCACACAAATATGGGAGCAGCTATCTGGGGATTTTTAATTCATTGTGTGGACACAAGATCCACACTATACTACTCATCAGGGTCTAACTTTTAGAGATTCTTTTCCCTCTTCCTAAAAGTGTGTGTATGATCAGTTCATTGGCAAACATATTTTTGTCACCTAATATGTTACATGTCATTGGACTAGGCACTAGGGACACAGGGCCACATAAAACATGGTTATAGAACTCATCGAGCTTACAAGAACTTACTCCACTTACGAGACTGGTGTTTTCATGTTTTAGATGCCTACAATGAGGACGACCTAACGCTCTACTGGAAACATGGAAACAAGTCCTTAAATACTGAAGAGCATATTTCCCTTTCTCAGTTCTTCATTGAAGAGTTCAGTGCATCTAGTGGATTAGCTTTCTATAGCAGCACAGGTACAGCATTTTACATGGGTGATTCATCAGCATTTATTGGACATCTACTGTTTGCAAAGCACCGCAACCCAAGCAAGTGTCCCCTTTGGCCAAGACCATCATTCCTCTCCTTTACAGGGAGCGACCTCCATCTTTCCATACCTCATTTCTCTCTCCCTCATGCAGCCACCTCTAACAAGATGCCTTTCTTCCATTCTTGACTCCTCAGTCTCAATACAGCAGACTGAGTAATCTCTTTGGAACATGAAGTTCAGAATTCTTTCCTCTTCTAAACTTTCCAATGTCTTTCCATCATATTTACAACAAAATTGAATTTTCATAACATGATCAGTCTCCTGCCTAATGTGGGACTCACCCACTCAGCCTGCCCCTCACCACCTGCTACTCTCCTGACACCAGCCTTCTTGCTTGCCCACCTCATTCCATCAGCAGAACCTCTGCTTAGCCATCTCCTCCCTCTGCCTGGAGAGCTTTCCCCCAATATTCTCACGACCAGCTTCCTCACTTCAGTCAGTTCTTTGTTCAAATAGCTTCTCAAACAGTGCTTTCCTAACCAAACCAACCCTGTGTAAAACAGGATTCTTTTCTCACCATTCCCCGCCTCCGTCATCACAGCACCTACCATCACCTGAACTATGCATTCATTTGACTGCTGTATCGTCTGAGTGCCTCACCAGGAAAGGGGCGGGGAATCTGTCTGCCTTGCTCACCATTTCCTCTGCAGCACCTGGAACGTTCTTGGCACATGATAGATGCGCAATATAAACCAGCTGAATGAATCCATCCGTAAAGTGCATTGCTGCCCCAAACAGAAAACCCATCCAAAATTGGGCCTATAGAGCACTCCTTACTATGACAGATGTATTTCTGAATTGACAAGTTTTATCCAAGACACCTTTTAAAGTTATTTGTGATCCCCATTGACTAAAGTTGGAAGCAGCCTTCTTCTGTTCCCCTCTACCCTCCTCACCCTCCACTATCATTCTCCTGCTGGGTAGTAATATTCTGGGTCATTTTAGGGCGAATCCATATAAAATGCCATTTCAGATTCAGTGAAGCCATGCTTAGACCAGCTGGAAAGTGTACCAACAGCTGTCCCTGAGTTTCAAAGCCGTCCTGGCTAGAATGCTTTTACCTCCTCTGCCTTGATGGTAGTTCTTTTTCTCCTCAAAGATTCTCCACTCTGTTCTTAAATCTTGGAGAGTAGCTATCAGATTTTTATCTAAAAACCTGCATCTTTAAGAGAGAAGTAGAAGTTTACATTGCAGAGAAGTTAAATGATTCTTTAGGAGCAACAGCTTTTAGCTATTTAGACCCAGAAGAAATTCTCTGTTTAACCTCATTATTTGTCTACATTGCTTGGGATTCAGCAAATGACACTATCAATTTTAATTTTAATCATGTTTATTGCCTTTTCTGATTATATAAGTAACACATATTTATTTGTTTTGATGACTGATATATCCCTGGCTTATGGTATATGCTCAAAGGCTAATTATTGAATGAATGAAAAAACGTTAGACAATTTGAGGAGACCTCAGAAAAATTTAAAGGAAAATCTCTTTGTAATCCTACCTCATAGAGATAAACTGTATTATTATTTTGATATATTTTTCTGATCCTCCTCCTTCTCCTTCTTTTCTCACTTTGCCTTTCTCTATATGAATGAATATAAGCATATATTTATCGGGACTTTTAATGTTCTTCATTAATGCTAAATTAAATTAATATTTAAGTTGAATGCAGTGAACAACCATGATATATGTGAAGTATAATTTATAGGATTTTTTAAATTTTACTATTGCTATGATGAAATAACTTTGGCATATGATACATTATAAATAGATACTTGCAATGTTTAATGCTAATATAATGTACTATATATGAAGCATAGAAATCGAAAAGAATTGTCTCCTGCACAGAACATATACAAAACATACAATAATAACAATGGCATTTCTTTAGCTTTTGAAGCACAATTATCTATTAACATATATACAACCATCTTCTTAACAAGAAGTTAAATTTTACTTCAAAATTCTAACTTTACCACTAAGTCATTCCATTTGCTCTCCTATAATCTTATTTGTGCTTGTCAGACTTTTTGAGCTCTACCAGGCGGGTCCAACACTAGTTGATTTTTATCTTTTTCTGGTCATGTTTTAGAATCTCTCCAAAGCCAGACAAAATATTGGCATTGAAAAACTTGCTGCTCACAAAGATGCTTACATTTTAAAATGAACTTACAAATGCTTAACATTCAAATGTAGTTATATTTTTAAGAAATAGCATTTTGGTGCCTTAGAAAAATGAAAAAAAAAATAGAATTAGGTTCAAATGTACATGCTTTGTGTAGCATGAGATGGAGAGTTATCCATGATACGTTACCATTTTTTTTTAAAAAAGCAAGTTACAGAAGAATACATTTTAAAATTCTCATATTATTGAAGAAAGTATACATATTTATGAGTGTTTATATACATATGTGTGCATATCATTTGTGTGTGTGTGTGTGTTTGTGTTAAAAGCCTAGAAAGATTAACAATAGATACCTCTGAGAAGTAGGTATAAATTGGGGAGATTTTCAACACTTGTATTTTTTAATTTGTTACAATATACTCTTTTTTTTATGACAGATTTAAATGGGCTCTGAGAATAGGAAAAATGCAGAAGGGAAACATTTTGGAAGTTGTATTCAAATATCAAATTAATAATCATATCTGGGTTTATTTAACCATCTCTTAGTTAGGTTTCAGAAAGATTACATTTAGAAACTTATTTTAGTTCGTGAGCATGTGAGTTCTGCCTCACATTATCCATGAATCATTAATCTTCTGACAGTCAAACTCAAGTGTCTTTTTCAGACTAGTTTCCTGTTTTAAGTATTTTAGCTTCCTCAAAAATAATTTTTGATTTTCTTTTCACTCCTGTTTTCACAACTACCAGCCACAACCACCGCTCCCAAATCAGCTTGATGGAAAACCTGTCCACCTGAGTCTGGTTGTAAGAGCCAGAAATGCAGTTATCGGACCTTAGTTTCCATTTTATAGCTGAGCAACAGGATCTTTGCTTTTTTATTTTCTTGGCCTTCACCACTGCCATTGCCTCTGTTCAAAAATCACCATGACCTGGCAATATAAACAAGCAGATGAGGGATTCTGCCTCCTGATCTCTTTCTCAAAATCCTCAAAATCATGCACTATAAATTTACAAAGAAAAAAAGAAGTGACCCCTGTCCCCAAGGGATGCACTGAATCGTTATTCTTTATCATAGCATAGTCTAGTGGCTGAAAGTGTTAAGTACTATAAAGAGACCGCCTGGTTCAAACCCTCTCTCTATCATTTATTAGCAATGTGACCTTGGACAAGTTGCTTAATCTCTCTAACCCTCTACCTTCTCATCTTTAAGTGGGTTTCATAATACTCTCTACATCATAGGGTTGTGAGGATACATGATGTCATATTATAATTAAGGACCTTAGAATGTTGTCTGCCATATAGTAGATGCTCAATAAATATTAGTAGCTGTGATCATCACCCTATTTTCATCCACATTGTCTTGATCCTTTGTATTAAGGCCTAATTTCAAAGGGCCATTGAAGGTGACTATCTCTAGGTATAAAAACCTTTATTCCTGTCTTGGGACTCACTCCCCAGTTACTGGCCCAGTCCTCCATTTCCCTGGCTACCAACTCTTTAGTCCTTTTCTCTCTTTTGTTAACTCCTCTTCTTTCTACTGTATGGCAAGCTGCTGGAGGCAGATGTACCCGCCCCCATCCAAAATTTAGTTCAGATGCAAAAACTGATGATGCTATGCACATGACAAATGGGCATAAAGTGATTTATTACTCACATAATAAGGCTTTCTAGAGAGAGCTGGGCAGGCTCCCAAGCAGGTCTGAAAATGGCTTGAGGGAACAGGCAGGGGCTACTGGCTTGGGTTTTTGTGGTAGCTAGCGGGTGCAGCTAGGGTGAAGGCTGCCTGTTGTAGGACAGAATGCATGCTTTGAACTTCTCACAGGTGCCAAAAAAGAGACCTAGGCTTGCTATTAGCTTGTTTAGATGTAGAGCAGAAAGAGAAGTCGGGCTTGAGAGCTTTTAGCAGTCAAACATCAAAAATAGAATCAGACTCTTTATTGTACTGCCCAAAATGAAGGCTTCTTGTCTTTCCAAGAAAGCACCACCTTCCCTGACAGAGAAATGGGCTCCCCATGACCTGCAGGTTCAACTAAAATACCACCCCTAGTCTAGAACCACAAGGCAGAGCAGCAGTTTTACTTCCTGGTTCCTCCACCCTACTCCCACCCCACCAAAAAAAAGAGAAAAAAGGACAACTTTTTTTCAGAAAATTATGGATAAAGGATGTAGATAACTAATTTTGTTTCAAGTTAATAATGAACAGAAAACCATATACATTAATACTGTCTTTCTTTTGAATTGCTTTCACAGGTTTCCTTATTTTAACCTCACAATAATTATATGAAGTCGTCAGGTCAGATAGCTGTTAGTGTACTCTGCAGCCATCACTGAAACTCTCAATGGTACATGGTAATGAACTGGGGCTGTGACATAGGTGATACAAGACCGTGATACATTTTAACTTTATAATGTACTATGTGATGTATCTTTTATTACTCCTGGTAATAAAATTGTTTGGTACTCTTGATGCATATATCAACTGACAGAGAGAAGGTTGGAACTAAGTAAGGAAAAGAAAGATAATGAGCATTTAATTGAGAATAGGATTCTAGAAGTAGAGTCTGCCAGTTCAGTGTGGGTTGGCCAGATGTATTTCTTAGGCCAAATGCCTAAGTACTTAACGTGATCCATCTGATAGGTTTGCCATCTTAGGTTTCTAAGAAATTACTGCTGAGACTAGTAGAAGGGTTTTCCAACTCAGCAGTAACTGTGCTTTTTCTTTTATAACTTTTGACCTGTAGTCCCTGTGTTTTGAATAATGTTATCTGAAAGTAAACAGCATTTATCACAGAAAAAATAATCCTACTACTTGTTCATAAAAGATGTATTTTCATGTTTCCTCATTCATTGCCTTATTTTAGTAAAGATTTAACACGATTGGCACATAGTTCTTGTGAAATAAAGCAAGGTAATATAAATTAGAAATGTATTAGAAGAAAAAGGAAAAGCCAGGATAGGGTATTACACATAACCTGGTATGTGGTCATTAAAGAATGGTGCTCAGAGAAGTCCTGCAGATGTCTGAAAATTTGACTTTGAACTTCCTAGTAGTCAACGGGAGAGGTAAACCTGAGTAAAATATGTGTGTGGATGTGACCACAAATGGTGCTTTTAATCGGCACAATTAATATTACCAAAATGAGTTTATATAGTTTAAATAAGATGCAAAGAAACACCATCATTTGGTTACTTTTTTTGTAGATTTGTCATATGGTATTCGTGAGACTTTAAAATTATAAAACTAGCTAATGGATACCGTTTTCTTTTCCATTTGAATCCCTAGCTTTCTCCATCCCAGGTCACAGTCTAATGACCTTCTACCTACTGTGAATCTTGTCATTCAGATAAATGTTTCTTTTCATTTGTTATAGCTAATAAATGGTCTGTTGGCTCTTTTATGCCATCGTTAGTCGTGTATTGAGGACTTTCCTTCTTGCAGAAATGCCACAACGCAATATATTGTGGAGCAAGGTCTTTAGAGGCCATCCCACAAAATATAACCACTATTCATCCCTGAACTGTAGGTGTGGAAGTTAAAGGGATCTTTGGGTCACATAATTAAGCAGACTGTAGTTCAGCTGGTTGAACAAACACTGATGGAGTGCCCGGCCTGAACATGGAATGAGTATGTCATGTTCCATGTCCCCAAGAGCTTGGAGTCTAAAGAAGCAGGTCATTTCACTAAGCGCAGTGTTTCTAAGAGGAAGCTTGCTCTAATGAAAACTTTGGCTTTTTTCCATAGGTTGGTACAATAGGCTTTTCATCAACTTCGTGCTAAGGAGGCATATTTTCTTCTTTGTGCTGCAAACGTATTTCCCAGCCATATTGATGGTGATGCTTTCATGGGTTTCATTTTGGATTGACCGAAGAGCTGTTCCTGCAAGAGTTTCCCTGGGTAAATCTTTCCCCATCTTTATAAAATGTTAACATGGAAGAAACTTCGAGAGAGGTAAATAAAATGGGTGATACATGGAGAGGAAAAGAGAGTGGTGGTTTAGTAGGGATAGTCAGAGATGAACATTTAGGTTGCAGTGTTTATCTTGACGTCTTCAAGAGCAAATTGTATTTGAGTTATTTCCTTGAGAACGCAGATTTTAAGTATGAAAGCTTTGCTGACGGACCTGCAGCTGGATGATAGTAAAGAAAGAGGATGAAATTATGAAGCATAAGCAGCCTCACTTTTAAATCTCCTCTCTTCTTTTTTAAGAAAATCTCCCCATGCATTATGCAAGGCCATTTAGCTTTTCATGACAAACCCTTACATCACAGAAAGGAAAACCTTCAAAGTAATTCACACTATACTGTTAGCATATTAATAATAAATTGCCTTGGTGGGTTAATAAGAACATGGAGGGGATGCTTGAATTTGAAAATATGAATACTGATTAGAAATTAGGACTTAACCAAAAGGCCAAAATCAAAAACCACAGTGGAATTTCAGGTGCAGTGGCACATTAGTTGGCAAGAGATTTTAGGTGGAGAGACGTTGCCAGCCTCATTAAGTCACTATCCAGGGGTGATTATCTACACCATCTAGCACGCTACATGCCTCTGTCACACACGCTGATTTATGGGAACCATTTCAGACCCACTTAGCAGTTATTGAGATCTTAGAAAGCAGAAGATGCCAAGCTAAGAACTTAGATGACGTGTTACTTAATGAGAACCCAAGAGATAATTCCACTTGCCTTTTTTGCTGGTCAGGGCAGAGCCCCCTCATTTTATCTGATGTTCTTTCATTTGTAGTGCTCTGTCTAGAGAGAAGATTGTTATTATTATAATAATTGTTACAATTATTGTAATTATCACACAATTCATTCCAGAAAGGATGGTTTGTAAGTTAATGTTCACAAATTATATGCATACTTCAAAAGATCATTTGAAAGACATAAATTATTAATATTAACAATTTGCTCACCTCCTTTCCCTATTAAAAGATTCAATTTACAAGCATTTGAGACTTGAATATCTTCAAGGAAAAAATACCATCTGAAGAAGTAATTAAATTATTTGGACTGTTCCTTCGCACCAGAGCATGTGCCCTGACCTCAGTACTGCACTGTGGCAGCATAGACCCAAATACGAGACCGAGGGCACATTTCTAGCCCTCGAAACACAAAGAGAAAAGCACTCAGTCTCTAAAGGTTTATGAACATGATTTTCAATCAGATAGCTGAAGTTGACTGCTCTGCTCTTATACTGTGAAAATGACAGGAATAAGAGCTACATCCATGGAAGTTTGGAGTGAATTGAGAACACTGAAACACTTTTAAGACACCCTTGAAATTATCTGCTCCTTGCAACCACGTCTGATCCCTTAGGGTTAGGAAATTGCTATGCAGATTTATGTAAAATGCATGCAAATCAGAAGTGTCCCTCTCCCGCTTTTTAAAAAAATTATTTTAATAAGAGAACAGCACTATTCCTATAAAACTGTTACCCTCTCAGGCTTTTGCTTCCTACCACCCTCACATTTTTTTTTCAAAGATACTTTGCTCTTTGCAAATGCTGTGCTACCCAATTCTCTGGAAGGTCTCTATGAATATCTGTTCATCTGGCTGACTTGCCTTTTTTCATCTGCTTCCTTCCTTCACCTTCTCTGCAACATTTGACATTATTAGGCTCCTCTCCAAATCTAGGACCAACTTTAGTGGTCAAGAATTTCAGCCTCATCTTCCTCATCTGCAAAATGAAATGATTAATACTACCTGTTAAAGGTCATTATGAGAATTAAATGGGAGAATTAATTAATTTAATCATGTCAACTGCCTAGCTTGATGCCTGGACAAAACCAACCACATACACAATGCATTAGTTTTCAATACTCTCCACTAGTCTGGTTTTCTCCTCCTGAAGACTTTTCTTTCCTTTTCTCTTTCCTGCTTTTTCTTCCACTCCTTAAGTATGAGTAACTCCCTCCCAAGGGTTTGCTCACTTTTGACTCTTATCTAACGGAAGAAACTTTTTTATTCCAACTTCTGTCCCTCTATACGTATATGCCATTTGGGTACTTTCAGTTGTATGCTGCACTTCACCTTCAGGTACCCCAAGCATTCAGCCTGTTTAGAATCGAGTCTTACCTTGGGAACCCAGACTTCAGGGATGAAGGATGTCCCACCTGACCTGTAACTGGATGATAGTAAGGAAAGAGGGTGAAAGTATGAAGCGTAAATAGCCTCACTTTTAAATCTTATCTTTTCCCTTTCTAGTTACTCTCCCACGCATTACCCAAGTCCATTTAGCTTTTCCTGACAAACCCTTACATCACCGAAAAAAAGAACCTTCAAACAAATTCACACTATACTATTGGTTTCTTCATAATAACTTACTTTGTTGGGTTAGCAGGAAAGCCACTTATTCTCTTCACTTACTCTCTCTACTTTCCTCCTTCTCTTCAGGGCCTCCCGGTTTGTTGAGGCTTTCCTATCTGAAATCTCAATTTCCTTCTCAGTATTTAGCAGTGATTCTCAAACTACGGCCTTAGGACCCATTTACACTCTTAAAAGCTAACGAGGACCCTAGAGAGCTTTTGTTGCTGTGGGTCATGTCTGTCACTATTAGCTGTATGAGATGTTAAAATAGAATTTGAAAACGTGTTAATTCACTTAAAGCTAGGAATAATCAACTCATTATAAGTTAACATGATAACATATTGTATGAAGCATAATTATTTTTTCTAAAACAAAAAGTTTAGTGAGAAGAGTGGCATTTTAAAACATTTTTTGGCAAATCTTTAATGTCTGCCTTTATAGAGGGCAGTTGGATTTTTATCTCTGTTTCTTCATTTATGCTATTGTAATAGGTTTTGGTTGAAATAGAGGGAGAAATCTGACCTCCAGATACATAGTTTGAAAAAGGAGTAGTATTTTAATAGTCTTTCCAGATAATTGCAGATAGCCTCCCTTCACATGACACCAAAACTCAGCAAGCGATAGCTTCATAAAGTTTAGTTGCAATGTGCTATCTGAAACCACGTCGACAAATATTTTCTGCTTTATTAGATTAGAATCCATTGGTCTGCCTTACGCTTTTGAATAGATTTTTCCCTGATGCATTGGTCTTTTGGAAAATATTGGTTCACTGAGTTATACAGATCTTCCAAATGTTTACATAATTCATTATACTGCTTTGGATCATAATCTCAAAAGACACAATACTAAATGCCATAATCCTGAATGTTGAAATCCTGAAAGATCAAAATCCGTCAAGTCTAAGTCCCTGAAGTCTAAAATCTCGAAAATCACAATCAGGATAATTGCACCAGTCCTGAGGCGCTATCTTTATGCAATTGCCTGTAACTTATCGCTGTAATACACTGCTTCATACGTGAAACTTTCTTTTTACTTTTTGGTCTCTTTTTCTTGTTTGTTTGTTTTTTACTGTTTTTCATTGTCAGAATTATATTTCTTATAATTTGCTATGCTATGTATTTTATCTTTGCATCATTTCTAGTAGTGGAGGTACAAAGTTAGACTATTGGGGAGTTCTAATTTGTATTATGCATTTTTGCAGATTTAGCTCCCTGAAAGTGCATTATCACGTTAGCTTTGTACATATTGTGCATGTATGTAAAACTGTTGAAACTTTCTCAATACATGAAGACATGTCATTTTTATACATCTGCATTTGTGAAAGATACAATTTCATGAGATCTCCGCTCTTTGGGTGACTGCATATGTGGTGACCATCGTGGTTTTTGATCCATCCTCAGAAGGCTTAGGTCGTTCATCACCGTGTTTCAGATGACCACAGTGATAAAGCTGGGTGCCCACAACGACCCACCTTAGTGACATGCGTTTATATGTTTCCCTTTTGACCTATTTCTGTATCAGTATGGTTCATCTGCTCATAACTGCTATACCTTGGCAACTGTAGTCAGTATACCCGAGTGTTTATGCTTACAGAAATACGTGTTTTATTATTGCCTATTTTACTGTGTAAAGTGGCTTATGAAGTGTTATGTCATTTTTTTATGTTTCTCAAATAAATTACCTTTTAAAAAGATATGTTTTAAATTTTTCAAAATTATTTTTTTAGAACAGTATTTTCAGGGTTTTCATCTTTCAAGATTGTGATTTTTAGTATTTTAGACTTCAGAGATTTTGATCTTTGGGGATTTCAACATTTGGGATTATGGAATCTGGAACTGTGTCCTTTGGTGATTGGTTCCTCCTCCCCACCTGTCTTTCTCTGTCAAAGTCCTGCCATCTCTACGTGGCGGAAAGCCTTTGGTGGTGACTGCAAGCACACATCGCCTCTCTCATCTTTGAACACTCGGCTCTTTGTGTATCTCCTAAGTAGCTTGCTTCCTCTATTTCCTGTCTTGCTGTGGGGCAGGAGTGGCTTGTCTTTCGACCTCTGTTAGAATGTGAGCTCCATAAGGACAAGGATCACTATTACCATTTTTATCGTCCCTTCAGTGAGTGGCAGTGTTCTCCTGCACATACTTTGTGTTCAATACGTCGTTGTTAAGTTGCCGGTGTTCAGTCCAGCATATTTTTAGTTGCTAACTGGAAACAATAAAGGATGACTTAGTTGCTGGTGAAGACCCTCCCACATTTGCCATGTTTCAGGTAAAGAATAGTAGAGGGTGCTTAGCATTTAGAAGTGTGCCCTGTGATTAGGCAATTCTTGGCCCGGTGCGGTGGCTCACGCCTGTAATCCCAGCACTTTGGGAGGCTGAGGAGGGTGGATCACGAGGTCAGGAGATTGAGACCACCCTAGCTAATACCGTGAAACCCCGTCTAAATACAAAAGTACAAAAAATTAGCCGGTGTGGTGGCACATGCCTGTAGTCCCAGCTACTAGGGAGGCTGAGGCAGGAGAATCGCCTCCTGAGGCAGGAGGCGGAGGTTGCAGTGAGACGGGATTGTGTCACTGCACTCCAGCCTCGGCGACAGAGTGAGACTTTTTTTTTTGAAGCTCTATCTCAAAAAAAAAAAAATTAGCTGGGCGTGGTGGTGTGTGCCTGTCATCCCAGCTGCTCAAGAGGCTGAGGCAGGAGAATCGCTTGAATTAAAGGTTGACAGATGAAATATCTGTCAGAGGTTGCAGTGGGCTGTGATCGTGCCACTGCACTCCAGCCTGGTGACAGAGTGAGACCATCTCAAAAAAAGTATGTGCTGTGATTAGGCAATTCTCATAAGAGATAATAGCTACCATAACTTGGAATGTGTAATGGGTCAAAAATACTGTTATGTCTCTCCATTCAATTTGGTATGGAGAGAATGTGAGACAATTATAAAGTTGTTCAAGGATATTTAAATATTATACTTTCTCCTCTCATTTTCACTTTCTCCTCCTTTTCTTGCCTCCATCATTCTTGCTTGATCCCTAGGCATGAGGTATTCCATTCTCCATAGAATGCATTAAGTAATGGGCTCATTTACTGGAAAACAGATACGGCAGAGGAAGCTTTCAGACCTGTAGTTACTCTCAGAGAAAAATCATCTCCTAACAGAGGATATACCATATATGCTTGAAAAAGTGAATACTTAGGAAACTGGGTAAGGGCAGTTCATTTAACCATCACAGAGATATCAGAATTTCTAAGGACACTTATTTGTACTCTTATACCACCTTCATGGGAAAATGGTTATCAGTTTCTGGTCATAGAGTAATGTTGGAATGTCAGGCCACCTTCCTTTCCTTCATATCATGTGACATTTTCTTTCTGCCTAGGCCTATATGAAAAATATTTTTACTCACTTGAAGGTGAATGTAACACCCCCTCCCTTCAAAAGAACTACCTGCAACACAGTTATTGAGGGGGTGAACTCAGTGGTTTCATAAGTGATGCCTGTCTGCCCTACTGCTATCATACCAGTCAATGAAACTCTCCACCATGCATGGCTAAAAATAGCCAATGAAACAGAATGACTAGTAATTTTCCCCAGACTAAAGTGTTCTTAAGACCCCATGCATGTCTTTAAAAGTTAATATGGTGAAGCTGCAAGAACTCAGAGGAGTTGAGTCAAAGGGTCAGACTGAATGTTTTCTCATAACACTTTCCTAACTATGCATAGCAACATCAGTTGTTGGGGGGGAGATAATTTTCTAAGCCAAACACATGAGCTTCCTTCGACTAAATGGTTGCTTCATATAATTCAAAACTCCTTTATTGGGATGTTAACTTTAATGGGTTTGGAAGGACTACCGTTTGTCAAGATTGATGTATTTTTGAGGGGTGGCTCAAGACGTAAGAAGTGTGTTTAATGTAGCTATAATACTCCTGACTTCAAGTTCTATTGCTTTTGGAATTTATATCTCAGTTTTCTCATTATTCACTCCCCCTACCCAACAATCACTCCTCTCCACTCTAATCCTTTTTTTTATTGCTCATCTTGAAGGAAAATCCAGAATGCTGGTTTTAAAATAAATAAAGCTATAATAAATTAGTTGGACTAAGTACCCTTTTAAAGAAAGTGATTAATGGTTTATTGCTCTCTGGCAAATATACATAGTGCAATTCCTTTTTATTTGCCCGGTAGTTATCAATTTCAAATACATGACAAGACCAAACACAAACTTGTGTGTTTGTTCTAAATCCTTATTTTGTCCACTAAGCTCCATATTACTGTACATTGAGGAAAACATTCAGTTATATCTTTTATATGTTAGAAAACCAGTAAAAGAAGACATTGAAAATTTTTCAAACAAATGAGGATAGCACCAAGTGGGAATCTTAGTTCATGATTCCTTCACTTCCTGCCAGTGAAATCTTGAAGACAGTAAGGCATTGCCTCTTGGCATAATTCTGCACTCTGAACAGAATTTGCATTCTGCTCTGACATACGAGGTAATTCCTTCGCCACTGTCAGCTTCTATTTCTCTTCTGCAATGTGTGCCTAATTATTTACCTAGATGTGTGATGGGTAAATATTTGATAAAAGCAAGCAGGTTTTATTTAATAATCTTGGCTTCTGCTATACCTGTAATGTCAATAAAAATTCCATGCTTAATAAAATTCCATGCTTTGTGTTCATTCCTTGCTTCATGTTTATGTAGCAAGTATGTTTTAGAGCCAGAGAATGCAGACGTCACCCTCTGATATGCAAACTGTTGATCGTACCGTTGTTGGGGACACCTGGGACTCGAAGAGGTAGTGGCCTGTGTTCAGTGTTAAGAGCTGGAATAGCATTTAGGTTTCTTATTCTGGAGTTCCAGTCAGTGTGAAGGTGAGAGTCCAAGTCCTCCCATGGTACCGTCAGATTGCCAAGTTGTGTCGATCTTGATCATACAAACTAAAAACTTTGTTTGAAACATAATGACTCTATAGAATTATTGCTGTGTTTGATATGGCGCTCTCTCAGATGAGAGTGTCACAGAATTATTACAGAAGGGATACAATGTGTTGGTGAAAGCAGTCCACATGCTGTGGCTGTACGTGTAGGAGTAAATCATAGTGCTCTTCCTGCTGTTTGGGACTCTGTTGACATTAAAATGTCCTCACAAGTTACAAAAATCATTAAAGATTCCATTTGCACCTCCCTGGTGGGAAATGAAGAAATAAAACCATGCCAGCCAGTGTACATTTCAGATATTTACAATAGTATGCTTTCTCTCCAGGCGGCACTCTTGCAATATCCCTCTGAGAAATAAATGTAGACATGGAATGGCCCTCCCCATGGCCAGCATTTGATTAAGGAATCTCAGAGTCACTTCTTCCTCCATTTTCCCCCAGAACCTTGATCTTCTTAGCTCTGATGATCAGGCCAGAGAACAAAGAAGTAAAAGGAAGAGGGAGAAAAAAACTAAAGGGAAGGGGGAAGGCAGCAGAAAGGGAGAAGAAGGGAAGAGAAGAAAAGGGAAGGGGGGAGGGGCAGGGAGGAGAAAGGAGGGGAACGGGGAAGGGAGTGGAAGGGAAAAAATGACTGGAATTTAGCAGTTGCTCAGTAAATGTTTACAATGAACTGAACCCCCCAGGAGCACACTTATACTCAGAATCAGTGGAACTGTAGTTTCATTAACAAAGGACAAAGAATAACAATGACTTTTAAAGTATTCTCTGTGAAAGGATAATATGGAGAATAGCAATTTTGAATGCTACTAAAGATCACTCGAGAAGAAATAAGCTCCCTGGAAGCATGAGATATTAAAGGTAGACATAAAGACAGGTTATGAACAGTAAAAATTGTGAAGGAATGGGAGAGGTTAGAGGAAATGATTTTAGAATTTTTTTAAATTGAATATACGTTTACCTTTCTGGGATGCTTAGAAGAGGCCCCTCTGAGGATAGAAAATAGAAATACCACAGTCTGGTCTCTCTGAAGTCTTTAAATGGAGGGAAAAAATCTTTCTGTACAATAGGGTGAGGGCAAGAAAAAGTGACAGAAAAAAAATCCAATGAGAGTGTCTTGTTGACTTGAGATATATACGTGGTCAACGTGCACATACCTTCCCTCCTCTTGGATCCCCAGATTGATACTGTTCTAGAAAATGCACCCCTGGTGTAATTCAGCACCAGATCCTGGAAGTGAACGCTTGTGTCACTAAGCTTGTCACTGTTCTCAAATGGCAGGAATCACCACAGTGCTGACTATGTCCACGATCATCACGGCTGTGGGCGCCTCCATGCCCCAGGTGTCCTACCTCAAGGCTGTGGATGTGTACCTCTGGGTCAGCTCCCTCTTCGTGTTCCTGTCAGTCATTGAGTACGCAGCTGTGAACTACCTCACTACAGTGGAAGAGCGGAAACAATTCAAGAAGACAGGGAAGGTACAGCCTTGCTTTGACGATCAGATTCCTTGGGGAATGTAGAAAAGACTACCCTTATCAATCGCCCTCTCTTGACGGTGTTGTAAGCCTTTGTTTTAAGTGCATAAGGTAAGTGAGGGGCGAGAGGCAAGTGGACAGTATGATGACAATTCAACATTGATCCTTACTCTCTGCTCTGTGCTGGCTGGTTTTCTCATCCTCGCTCACCCTCATCAGGAGTTTGTGTGTGTGAAGAATTTCTCTCAATATGCTCCTTTCACCCAACTGTACACTTTGAGTAGAAGGGGTTGACATACAGACCACATTCTTTCAAGTGGATGATGGTGATAATAATAATAGCTAACATGTAATGGGGGTTTATTAGATATTGGCATCATGCCAAGCATCTCACATATTCTGTCGGTTAACTCTCATAGTAACCCTGGGAGGTCAGTAGATTATTGCCCTTGTTTCACAGAGGTGAAATAAACACAGCCGGGTGGTAACTTGGCCAAGGTCACACAGCTGAAGAGGAATCCAGCTTTGCTCCTGGGTCTCCTTGACTTCAAAGGCTGTGTGTGCCCTTGCAACCAATAAATGATATGATTCTCTCCACCGAGAGCCAGCATTTATTTTTCTCTTCTTGTCACTCGGGAGAGTGGTAGAGCATAAAGGGAGGTTCTTCCCCCACAGTGTCCTAGAAATGAGGTGCTCTCTGGACTCTAAATGTTATCCACGTGTTTTGTGACATTGTTTAATAAACGTAGATAGATTGCTCTCTACCTGCTTCATTTCATAGAGGATTTGGGCATCAGTTTCTTGCTCTTACAAGAACTTACATAAGATATTGTACTTCAGAAACTTAACTGATAAGAGTCATTCATTCATTTCTAGTCTACTCATAAGAGAATAAACACATATGCACACATACATATGTGCATATAGTATATATGTATGCATATACATCCTGTATAGAGAATATCTATACACATACACCCATAACTTCAATGAAATGTATTCACATAGGTTTAAGATTATTTTACATGAACATTTATACACACTCAAACATTAAAATTTTTTATACTTCTGAGAGTGTCTCATGCTTTCAGAGTATTTTGTTTTGTTTTTTGAGACGGAGTCTCACTCCGTCACCCAGGCTGGAGTGCAGTGGCACGATCTTGGCTCACTGCAACCTCTGCCTCCCGGTTTCAAGTGATTCTCCTGCCTCAGCCTCCTGAGTAGCTGCAATTACAGGCATGTGCCACCACGCCCAGCTAATTTTTGTACTTTTAGTAGAGACTGGGTTTCATCATGTTGATCAGGCTGGTCTCAAACTCCTTACTTTGTGATCTGCCCACCTCAGACTGCCAAAGTGCTGGGATTACAGCCATGAGCCACCACACCCAGCCCAGACTGTTTTATATCCTCTTCTCCCACCAAACCTTCATGTCAGCCCGCAGTGTAGATCTTGCAGAGACTATTATCTCTATTTTATAAATGAAGAAGCAGAGTTCTTGTGAAATGAAGTGATTTGCTGACAGATTCTCAGCCAGCAGAACTGCAATTGCAATTCAGATCTGGAATGCTCACTTCATCCTTTGATTTTACATCCTTTGAGTGAAAGCTCTAATAAGAGCTGATGTTGTTTTCTTGCAGATGCTTTCATTTCTTTGCTCGCAGCATGTGACTATGTTTGCCTGTCACGTACACACCCACAGTGAGTGCTATGCAGGTGTAAGGAAACCAGGAGCACTTAGAGCAGTATGCGCCAGTGGTGTGTGGGCATCACCTGGGTCCTCGATAAACTCTAATTCAGGAGGTCTGGGGTGGGACCTGAGACTCTGAATTCTAATAAGCTCCCGGTGATGCTGATGCTGCTGATCTATTTCCCATGCTGAATAGCAATGATTTGGATAGTCTGGGAAGTGAAAGGTGACAGGAAGAATGTGTAAGGAGGGAAAGAATTTTCTTCATGTTTTATTTTGTTTGTATACAAGGAGTGGCTAACACAAGAAACAGGCACTGAAGTACTTCTGGCCCGCCTCCATCTAGTCCTTTGACTCAAAATATCTACAACTCCCTGCCCCCATCTGCCACACAACATGTGTTCACACTGCCTGATTGTTTTCTGCTTGTTGATATTGTACACAATCTTTTTGTACCACTATGCAAAGTTTCTTTTCAGGTAATAAGCATCCTCCATTTAAGAAATTATTTTTCAATTTTTAATTGTAAAATTACTGCAACTTAGATTTTACAATCTAAACTGTTTTTAAGTGTGTAGTTCAATAGTGTTAAGTATATTCACACTGTGGTGCAAGAAATCTCCAGAGCCCTCTCATCTTGCAGAACTGAAACTCTATGCTCATTAAATAGCAACTCCCCATATTCTGCTCCCCTAGGCTCTGGAAACCACCATTCTAATCATCCTCAGTTATCTCAAAGAAATGCAGTTATCTCAAAGGAATGTCCTATTTGCCATTCATATCTTTGTGGGACAAAATGAAGAAATGATTGAAGTCAGAAGTGATGGCAGGCCAGGCACTGTGGCTCACGCCTGTAATCACAGCCCTTTGGGAGGCTGAGGCAGGCGGATCACTTGAGGTCAGGAATTCCAGACCAGCCTGGCCAACATGGCGAAACCCCATCTCTACCGAAAATACAAAAATTAGCCAGGCGTGCGGTGGGCACCTGTAATCCCAGCCACTCAGGAGGCTGAGGCAGGAGGATTGCTTGAACTTGGGAGGCTGAGGTTACAGTGAGCCAGGATCACACCACTGGACTCTGGCCTGAGCAACAAAGTTAGACTCTGTCTCAAAAAAAGAAAAAAAGACATGATGGTAAACCAATCCCACCACATCCCACCACCCAGCACTATCCACCCTCTACCACCATCTACCAACACCACCACCCACCACCACCACCACTCACCACCTATCATTTACCACCCACCCACCTTCTACCCCAACCACCATCCACCAACACCACCACCCACCACCCACTACCACCACTCACCACTCATCACTTACCACCCACCACCCACCTTCTATCCCTAACCACCATCCACCAACCCCACCACCCACCATCCACTATCACTACCCCCCACCCATCATTTACCACCCACCACCCACCACCAGTATCTACCCTTACACCAACACCACCACTCACCACCCACTCACCCACTGACCACCACTTACTCTCAGCCACCACTCACCACCTACCACCACCACATTCCCACATCCACCACCACCATGCCCACCACCCAACACCATCATCAACCAGTTTACCACCATCCCCCACCACCATCCACCAATACCACCACCATCCACTAACATCACCAATCAACCACCAGTACATCCTATTACCCACCACCATTATCCAACACCATCATCTACCACCATCACCCACCATCCACCGATACCATCACCACCACCATCCAGCACCACCGCTCACCACCCACTGCTACCATATACCCTCTCACCATCTACCACCTACCAACGCCAACCAGGACCACTGCCAACTTCCACCCCAACCAACACCTACTGCCACCACCATCCCCACTTACCACCACTACCACCACTCACCATCCACCATCAACAACCACCACTGCCACCATTCACCACCTACCACCCACCACTCACCATCATCCATCACCATCCACCACCACCACTTACTGCCACCCACCATGACCAACGTCCACCACTACCAAACAGCACCATCACTACCACCATCCACCACCACCACCAGACACCAATACCCACCACCACCATTCACTACCAGTACCACCACCACATACCACTGCCACTCACCACCATAACCAATACCAGCCAACACCACCCACCATCTATCACCCTTCACCACCATTCACCACCACCGCCACCCACCACCATTCACCACCTCCATCATCTACCACCACCATCCATCTCACATTATTACCATCTACTGTCACACACCACTACCACCCAGTACCATCATGTTCATATACACATTCCAACCACCTCCCTCCCCGAGATACTCAGACGGGAAGAACAGCAGGTCTGTGGAAAATGTATCACTAATGTTGACCATTGCTCAGAAAGAGGAAAAATAGCTACTTTCTTTCTTGGCCGGGTGCGGTAGCTCATGCCTGTAATCCCAGCACTTTCGGAAGCCAAGGCAGAAGGATTGCCTAAGCTCAGGAGTTCAAGACCAGCCTCAGCAACATAACAAGACCTCACCTCTACTAAAAATAAAATAAAATACCGTCTCTGAAGATGTACCTGTTATGTGCCATCTGCAGGGGTGATAAGACACATTACTCTCTGGGTCCCAAGGTTTGGCTTTCATACTCTCCATTGCCCCAGCATGGCAGGCCACTTCAAGCCCCTCCAGGCTGGAACTGGTGTCAGGAGAGCCTTGGATGAATCATATGCCCTGGTACTGGGGTTGCCTCACTCCTCTGAGCTCTTCTTTCTGATCAAGCCCTGCTTAAAGTTAAATAAAAGAGAATGAATGATTTAAAAAGTCAGCTCAGTGTAGTGGTGTGTGCCTATAGTCCCAGCTACTCAGGAGGCTAAGGTGGGAATGATCACTTGAGCCCAGGAGGTCAAGGCTGCAGTGAGCTATAATCACGCCAGTATACTCCAGCCTAGATGACAGAGTGAGACCTGTTTTGATAAATTAAAACAAGAAATAAATTTTAATTTAAAACTTAAGAAAATAAAAAGGGACAACATAACTCAAGTATGGGTCTTTGATTAGTTCACTGACTGCACAAAATAGTCTTCATGTCTTTTGAATTCAGTAAAATATTCGGTTTTAAAATCACTATGAACCAAATACATGTTTTGGCAGAATTTATTTTGCAGCTTCCAATTTGAATTGTGAATAATTTCATCCAGTAGTAGCCTCTATTTGTTCATTTTTGAACTTCCTTATAAATCAAGCAGTGATTTTGTGTTCTCCAAGAGCAATTAGTAACGGCTGCTTTGTAGACACTGCTCCAAAGCAGTGGGAACCGCTGTCTTCGTCAGAGTAAAACCTTAAAGAAAATTTTAGTTTCGATTCGGTCAGGCACTGGAGCCAGAAAGCATTGATAATTTGCTCCTTCAGAAAAATAAACCAATTTTATGTTGTTTAATTGGGCTATGTTAGGATCATTTATAGGTGCTCTTAAGCAAAAATGGGAAGGCCTGGCTAATTTGCATTTGAATGGAGCGGCTAAAATCTTTCTCTATCCCATCCCCAATTTAAGCATAAATGGATCACCAAATGACATGATTTTAGTTTTGGACCAAAAAGTATATCCACTGACTGAGGATACTGCTATATTTTCTATAACGAAGAAAAATACATTGAAAAACAAATCCAGTCGGCTTATATTGCTGTTCTGATAAATTATATTCAACTTTATTAACATTGTTTATTGTAATTCCTATTTGTAAAACCGTATTCAGGACCTACTTTAAAAAAAGTTTTTTTTGACAGATTTCTAGGATGTATAATATTGATGCAGTTCAAGCCATGGCCTTCGATGGTTGTTATCATGACACTGAAATTGACATGGACCAGACTTCCCTCTCTCTAAACTCAGAAGACTTCATGAGAAGAAAATCAATATGCAGCCCCAGCACTGATTCATCTCGGATAAAGAGAAGAAAATCCCTAGGAGGACACGTTGGTAGAATCATTCTGGAAAACAACCATGTCATTGACACCTATTCTAGGATTTTATTCCCCATTGTGTATATTTTATTTAATTTGTTTTACTGGGGTATATATGTATGAAGGGGAATTTCAAATGTATACCACTTTAAAGCCAGACAATGTTTAAAAACAAAACTCTTGAATATGAGTGGGACAATCCTAGATACAACTGGGAAAGAGGCAGTCATGTCTCTTGCCCTAAAGAAAATTTGAAAGCTGACTGATTTATATCTAGGAAATAATTTAAGTCCTAGGAAAGTTTGATTCCATATATGAGAGTCACAGGCATGTGTACTACCAGAAAAAGTTTTCCATTGGGAAGGGCTTTGTAACTACTTCATCCGAACCCTCCTTCTTTCTTAATGAAATGTTCTTTATTTAAAGAAAGCTGGACTGTAACAATAATTCAAGGCTATTTTGTTTCTTAGTGCCATCAAGTGCCAGGTTACCTACCAGAGCTCAACCGTCCTAGGCAAGAACATCCACATCGAGGTGGTATCATCCACACTCACACAGCGGAGAATCCTATGAAGGATCTCCAATCTCCTTCTCCCATCTCCAGTCAAGTCTTTATTCTTATTTAAATGTTGTTTCAGGCCAAGCGTGGTAGTTCACGCCTGTAATCCCAGCACTTTGGGAGGCCCAGGCAGGCAGATAACTTGAGGTCAGGAGGTCCAGACCAGCCTGGCCAACATGGTGAAACCCCGTCTCTACTAAAAATACAAAAATTAGCAGGTATGTTGGCACGTGCCTGTAGTCTGTGCTGCTTGGGAGGCTGAGGCAGGAGAACTGCTTAAACCTGGGAGGCAGAGGTTGTAGTGAACCAAGATCGCACCACTGTGCTCCAGCCTGGAGGACAGAGCAAGAGTCTGTCTCAAAAAATAAATAAGTAAATAAATAAATATTGTCTCCTATATTTTTGAGCATAAGTGGAGGGGGGAACCTAAAGGTCTTCCCATTCTTCCCATACTAATGTTAATACATCAGTCACCAATAATAGCATGTTGTATTTTGTAGATGATGTATTGTTTTCACAGCTTTTTAGAGGTATTTAATTAATACTTTGTTCAACAAATGTTTATTGACCACCTATGTGTACCAGGCACTTTACTAAGTGTTACACACTGAAAAATGAATATGAAATAGCATTCTTGCCTTCTCTGAGTGCACAGCCAGTAAGAGCAGTGAACTGGAGCTATAAAACATGTAACAAATGTTAAAGTAGAGGTGTGTACACTGTCTTGTGTGAGTTCTGAAAGGGGGATACCAAAGAAAGAAAAAGAACATCTACAAAGGGATGTGGACTCTCGATTTATAAACAACTGGAGATGCTTCCAGATATTGTATTGAGTGAAAAAAATTGAATGAAATTTATTTATCCCATAATCCTTAATAACTTTGGTTGAACCAAGTAAACGAGGTCAAGTAGGTTTTAAATAAATGTTTGTTAAATAGAAAAATCTCCTGTGATCAGTGTTCATTTTGCAGATCGGCAGTGTGCATGCTTTTGTTTTGAGTATTTTCCGAACAAGATTCAATTTAAGGAAAAGCCCTTGGCAGGAAATATGAAATACTCCTATTTTGATTGCTGGGATTGAATTAAGAGAAATAAATTAAATGGTGTATTACTTTCAGTGTATTTCCTTTTATTTCACCATAAAGTAAATCAAAATGATTTAAATTATTTTTTTTGCCAGGTGAAGAGACAAAAACTTTCTGCTTTTTAAACCAATAACATTGGTTTTGGTTCTCTGTTGTGAATCACGGAGGGTTCTAGAAAAGTATCTTCCTCCTGGGTGCAAAATATTAAAAGGAAAATTACTTTTCTATTATGACTTCCCTCACAGGCAGGCTAATTCTGGGATACTTCATTCTATTTTCTTAATACAACTTTTCCAATTCTTTTGAAACTTCCCAAGGATTATATTTTTATAGGATATTCTCCAAAATTGAGCTAATACAATGTATTAAAACCCTTTTCCATTTCATTGTAGATAGACCATAAATACACTTTTTAAAAACTCTTTATTAAATGGTTTTAAGCTTGATTGAATAGTATTATTTTGGTAGGATTATATTTTCAAAATACAGCACAGATAAATATCCTAGATGGCCAAAATTTTGTAGCTGTTATTTAGCCGAGCACTACAGTTGTATTGCTTTCCTGATTTTGACAATACCAGGACGTTTTAAAAAGGGACAAATATACAAATGAACAGAATAAATCTATACTGTTCTCTTCATCCAGTACTCAGATTCTTCCGCCTTTTGTGTTTTTTTCACTTACTTTGAAGTGTAACATTCGATATGTCGAATGCTTCCCCTGGGCATACTCATCTCCCTGTTTTAAATCAAACGCATCACTGAATACATTTGGCAATCTAGCCTAGGCGAATGGGTCTCTATCACACCCACACACTCAGCATTCCTCTGGAGGAGCATTGATGCATGGCTGTTAGCCAATCGAATGTAACTTTTGTTAATAGCTAGCAATACAGGCATTGCATTCTTCAGTGATATATGTCTAACACCGAGCAAGAAAATATGTTTACTGCTCAAGGGAATTCTTAGAGCATTTGGAATGAGCTCCTAGGAGTTTTGCCAGTTTTCTTCTCTTGAGATTGGTGGCTTATGAGGACTGTGAAGAGAGGGCTGTTCCCATTAGCTTCATTTCTCCTGGGGAGCAACAAGATTTCTGCTCGGTTCTTACTCCAAGAAGAATGAAACCATGGCTTACATGAAAAATGTGAGAGTGAAGAGAGCATATAACAGTTACCTCATTTTGATTTTCACTTCATTTACCCATCACAATCCTGAACAGACTGTGCATGATTGTTCACTGAGGGATAAGCCTGGATAAAACGCGAGGATTTCCGAAAATAAGCTGCTTTCTAAGATTAAGAAGCAGCCAGCTAGCTCTGTAAACTGCCTAAATATAGAAATGGGCTATTTTATAGAAACTACTTTGGAAATTCCATGAAACAGGATATTTTACCTTAGTTTTATTGTTTCTGTTCTGGTTAGAAAATAAAGCTTCATTATTTAAAAAAATGTCCAAACCAAGTGGCAAAAAAAATCATCTACTCAGAATTAAACAGTTAACATTTTAATGCATATTCTTAGAGGATTTCTATACATAATTGACATATTTTTCAGATGGAACCCTTTTGTAAACACTTGTGTTTATTATTTTACGCACTTATATCAAGCACTGTCTGGTGGGGATACAGTAACGAAAGATGGACATGGCTCCTCCCCTTATTGAACTTACGTTGTGTTGGGGAAAGTGTCCGTTTGTAGCCAGATTTTCTTCTCTGCATTATAAACAACTTCCCGTGTCTTTTTTCCTGGCAACCAATTTCTACATGCTGCAGAGCTGTCCACTGAATGGGTATACCATCGTTCACTTAACCCATCTCCTCCTGTAGGACACTGTTATTTCCTATTGCGTGCTATTACAAGTGGGTTGCAACTAGCAATGTAAAGAACATTTAGAAGTAAAATTATTTTAGATACAAATGAAATGTCTAGCCATATTCAAATTTCTTCACTTATTTCTTTTAGAAAAATCCCTGTTTGCAACTAGAACCTGCCATGTCAGACTCACTCATGGGTCTGCCTAGAAACTCTGAGTTGTAGATTACTGTAATTGAAGAACCTTTTACAGTTTTAGTTCATTTTCCCCCATGAAACAGAGCCTTCTTTATATATCTGCTGGCATTCCCTTTTCATAATGGAAGTTTCTGCACTGTCTAAAATAATCATATTAAAGCAGTCCTATGCATTGAAAACCTGCTTCTTTCCATGACTGCTATCACCACTACAAGCCTTTGCCATCTTTCTAAGTAAGAGAGGAACTGAGATTGCAAGTACATGTATATGATTTGCTACAAAATCATAACTTGTGACTACATTGTCTTAATCCTTGCAAGTGGGTTAATCTTCAGGAGTAAGGTCTGTTGTTCCTATTGTGCCACTTATAAGCCTGTTCAAACCACACACACACACACACACACACACACACACACACATACACAGAGACACACACACACACCCAAACGCATCCCTGTACATACAATTTTTTTTAACGTGGTGATGAATGAGAGAAAGAATTACATCTACTTATATCTATTTCTGTAATTATTATTAAGATCAAAATTTCAGTGAGCTTAACACCCTCAAAGAAGGAAAAGAAAGAAGTGGCATGAAAACTGCTATTTCAACTACAGTTCTGTGCTGGTGCTGCTGTTATTTCTTGGCAAGGCCTTAGGTAAAGCAATGTTATATTCCAACTACCTCATTTATGGAACAGAGCCCACCGCGTCTTTCTCTGTAAACACTGCTTTAAAACACTCTCTCACACTACAGTGTCTTGCTTTTCCAACTGCAAATTTTTATTTCCTGGATTTAACAAAGAACTTAACCATATTTTTCTTCTCTTTTAAAGAAACCGTGAAAAACAAAATGCACTGGACATTTAAAAAGATGATTTTATTCAGTTTATTGCAATAGAAAGGGCATTTATTAATGAGAAACACCTCAAAGAGAAGGAAGGAGTCAGGGGCTTCGAAGAGCCAGGTGTGCAAGTGAGTCGCATTCACTGAGGAAGGATGGAGGTGGGTCTGATCTCGGAATATGTGAGAGCCGAGTGGTCATTTCTCAGAATACAAAATGTGGTGGGGATTTCCAGACCTTTGCTGCTTTCCAGGAACACACGGGCTCAGATGAAGTTCAGCATTGTCAGAACTGCATTGTCAGCTGTTCCTCCCTTTCAACCCCTGCCGAATCGTAATACTATTTTTGGTCAGTGATGGGGCCAAGTGTAGAAAAGAGATTTCACAAAGTCACTGAGAAAAAATTACAATAGTTTTCTTTTGAATATATTGACACTTAGTTTGTCATAGGAAAGACTAAACTACATTTTATTATCAGTTGAATTATTTGAAGGATTTGATATTACCCTTAATCCTAGGATCAATGCAATTCATTATAGAAACCTATTTTCTGCAAGAGTGTTTCAAAGGCTTTCCACAAAACTGTGCTGCTAGTTGACCACTCCTTACCTTAGACAATCAAAAATAGGTGAAATTATAATGTCATTAGCAGCTCTTTTGAAACACATTTTGTATTGTGAAATAAGACTTTCTGAAGTTTGAGGTACAAGCCAGTGTCCTTTAAAAGTGACATATATGTTCCAATATTCCAAAACTAGCTAATTCAACGAGGCATCCTAAGTAAGGAAGAAAGTCCTTAACATTTACATAATTTCTTTTACTTCATCAGTGATCATTAAGGCAGGTGTTTCAATATTTTGCACTTCAAAGAAGTGTTATAAACCTAAACCCACACATCAAATAAATTTTTGGGGAAATCACACCACCCAAAGTAACTTAAAATATATTCTTAAAATTAGGTTGTATCTTGGGCAAGGTCATATCTAAATTAAATCGTGAATCAATGGGAAAGCAGTCTTGGGACCAGCTAAATTGCTTTTAAATAAATATGCAGCTCAGGTAGACAAAAGAGAATGAGAAGGTTTTGTGAAAATGAACTTTAGTAACTGAATATGATTTATAAAGATAATATGAATTAGAAGTAGGTAAGAAAAATAAGGCAAAAGAAAGATAAGGACAGAAGTTTAAAATGTGGCTGCTCTGCAAAATGATGTCCTGAATGTCCCGTAGTGTATATCTTGGGGGAAGATTTGAATTTGAAAATAGAATAAACTATATTTGATTATTTGGGATACTATCCTGGTCTATATTAATGTAATCAGATGATTATTGCTTATTTGTATAAAAGATATTATGCCTCTATTCAATAAGAGCAATTAATTGCATGTTGGTCACCAAGTAATCAATACAACATGCCATCCTGACTAAAATAATCAGCCCATTTCAAATTATTCAAGTTATTTGAATTACTTAATTCCATCCTGATGTTATCATTTACCCCTTTGATGTAATGGTTGTACTGATGGAATTCCTGGTGAGTTCTACTTTGTTCATGTGGGCTATACGTTTATTATATTGCTGAACCATGTTTTACATGAAATGACCTGAACTTGTAGTAGGTGCAGACAGAAAATGGCTTTATTTTTCACCAATTGCTGTCAAACATACTCTATTGGGTACTCTTTCGCTGCCTTTTGCTGACATCACAGGCAGATCCCACAGTTTTTGGGATACCATGAGTTATTTATAAAGACGTGTCTGATTTTAATCTGTTTTCCCTACCCTCCAGCCCCCAGCTAGTTCAGACCTTAACCCGGGACTGAGTACAATCTGCTCTTTAATACATACCTCTCCCCATCCTTCTTCATTCCACCGGGTTTGGAGTAGGGACTCAACAGAGAGAATTAGTGAAATAACTGGAAGAAGTCTCTTTACTTAATGGGATGTACTTCAGCTCCCTTGCCTTGTTGCTGTTCTCGGTGGCAGGCAGGGCTGAGTATGCAATTCACCAGGAGCCTCACCCTTGGGGTTTAATGCTTTGGAGTCACCATCTTGAAATTCATAATAATCTAATCTTTGAAACTGTTTTGGGAATAAAGTCTGAAGGAAGAAGGGAGGAAACTGCCCGTACCTGGCTGTGGTACCTGCAGTTCTGCCTCTGTCCCGCCTTGTGGGATGGTTCTGGACCTTTCTTTCTCACCCCCAACTCCTGCCAGGCCCAATGTCCTGCTGCTCACTGCCCCAGGCAAAGGCCTAGACACAGATGCAGAGAAGGTTGGGATGGGGTGCACCTTCCAGAGCATTTGGGGCTGGTCACGGTGGCAGCCAACTCTGCCACAGGCTCTCAGCGCTACACTGTGTTTAGAGGGCAACCAGGCTGGAGCAAGGCCCTTGCCCACTCCCTATCCAAGTAATTAGCGTGTCCTGGCTCGTAGGTTGCCATCTCTTGGTGTTCCCCCATCTGCTGAGAGTTGGGAAGATTGATGTCCCCATCCCTGGCCAGGCACAGCAGTTTTGGCCCAGTGTCTAGCAAGAGGGAGATCTCGGCAGCCTGTGGCCATGTGCTTCCGAGCACACGTGGGTGCTGTAAGCTAAAAACAAAACGTTAAGCCCCTTACTGACTGAAAGAACCCTCTGTGGGCAAAGGGACCCCAGAAAATCCTTTAAATTGAGTTCACGGCCATGATGGAACAGGAGGTCAGAAAAGCCTCATTATATACCCCTCCCTTTTATGGTTTTGACACAACTAACCTGCAAGTATGGCAAAATAGAGATCTTAAGACAGATGGAATAGACTCTGTGGGAATAAGACATCAAATTATAAACAGGACCTCAGGCCATGCCAGGCAAGGGTTGAGTTACTCACCCCTGCACTTAGAGAAAAATCAGGTACGTTCTAACTGCCACAACGCTTTTCTTTTTCTCTAGCAGCTAAACAAGTACTAGTCTTGAAATAAGCAATATTAAAACTATTGTAGCTTAGCACTGGACCCTAACTAACTGACCTCCTATTCTACCAGCCCTAACTTCAGCTTTGATTAGTCAAGAGACTGATTTCAGTAACTTTCTCCTGATAAGAAGACCACTGACCATAGGCTGGTTCTGGTAGATTTACGGAGGTTATGTACTTGCCAGACTTTGCATCCTAAAAACACCTTTTGACATATAGAGCCTAATTGTAGTATATGTAAATGTTAAGTCTCCACCTCAGAATGAACGTGGGTCATATATTATTAAATACATGCATATTTGTTCCATATGCAAATGTCAGGGCCACCTTCATGAATATTCATAGCTTTTCCCATAACCTGCTGAGCAGTATGTTTAGCCAACTGGTTCAGCATTAAGGTCCCACCTCCTCCCCTGCTCCTTTGAAAGTGCCTCTCTCTGGTCTTGGCTGGAGGCATGCTTCCCAGCCTGAGGGATGGGCACCTTACAGGGAATAATCCTTTATGAGAAATAAAGTCTTCTTTCCTTTCCAGTTTTATAACTTTTTTTTCTTAATTTAGCAGCACCCAATGGCCCTGCAGGGTCCTGGGTGCTCATGAATGTCTGCACTCACCTTCCTGCTCCAGGGTAGAGCACAGCATTTAGTAGCAAATAGAAGATAACCACCCTGATAGTGAAGAAGGAGAGACAAAAGAAGGGAATGCTTTTATATTTCAGTACGTTTAAGGGCACTCTTTTGAAAAGGGGCTCTACATTTTCATTTTGCAAAGGGACCCACAAATTATGTAGCAAGCCCTGGTGACAGCTATTCAAATGTTGAAGCTTTCAAGGGATGCAGGGTATGAGATAAAGTAGCATATATCTGCTTTTGGCCAGCCACATAGCCCTTGCTATGAAGAAGTAATGTTTTCTCATTCCGCTTGTCAGCCTACCTTCAGAAACCCCTGACTCAGTGACACGCACAGCTCCCCGGAAGACTGCCTTGAAGATGATAAGCAGGACAGAGCACAGATTCCCACATCTCTTTCCGGAATCACTGCATTTTTAGAAAAGATAAGTTCAATGATCCAGCTCTTGCCTCTTCTTGTCCATAAGATAACATCTGACAGGATTAATAATGATGCCTCTGTGATCTATAACCAGATGTACTCTTGCACCCAAACTTTGATGAGATTTTGCTCTAATGTAACTTCTGAGTACATTTGATGTAGCTTCTGAACATGCACAGAACCTCCACCACCTAACATGTAAGTCACAGGATGAAACACTGCTTTGGAGCAGTCTAACAGAAACTCGGAAAGGCTGTCCCTAGCTGCAATCGTCAGTAAGACTCTGAATGAAATTAATTTTAATTCTTTGAAAGTCTAGCTTTTTCTTTAGCTGACAAGGAGAACGTTGATTTGGAGGTGCTGGGTTTCTTGACATTAACCTTGAGATCGCTGACACACTGCCTGAGACCCTGTGTCTCTTTTCCTGTCTGGGTCAATGGACCCCAGTGCCTCCTGGTCCACTATGCCACTGTTTGTCACCTTTCCACACCAACTACTCAGCCCAGAGGATGCTCAACGGTCCTTGATGTGACAATCTGTGTGAGAGCAGGCTGCCCTCACGCTGCCTTTTTGCCTCAGAGTGCTATGATGAGGTCACCAGACAACTCTTTCTTTAGGATGCTCCGGGTGAGAAGCAGCCTCCACATTCCCAGGGCCGTATCTCCAGAGTGCAAGAACTTTCCAACCTCAGCAGGATCTTCTCTGACAGCAGGCCCAGAGCAGACCAGCAGATTCCACAGCTCAGCAAGCATCGAGTCGGATACCCTCCTACAGAGAACCCAGGCCTCCCTACCTGGGCTCTGGAGTCCCTCTCACTTGACTCGGGGGAGGGAGGGACATGCTACAGAAATTTCAGCTAGCCTGAAAATCTACGATTCCCAAAACTCCCTACTTCCACAAATTTCCCCTAACTTTCCTTCTCCTTATATAGCCTGAATGTGAGTGATGGTCACAGGACTGCCTTGGGCCATTTCAGTAAGCCCTACAGGTCAACGTCTAACATCTCCTCTCGAGAATATATTTAAGTGTGCTGTTTAACTGCAGTATATATAGTGTGAGATTAAGAGCTGGGGTAGAAGGTACTCCCAGGAGGAATTCAGTAATGTCAAGATCAATTTAGGCTGTTTCAACTAGGGGTGGAAGCCCAATCGGCATTTGGGGGCTGGAGGCTAGGGATGCTATGATACATCCTGCAGTGCGTGGGACAGCCTCCCACACAAAAAATTACAGATCAAAACGTTGATATTATCAAGGGTAAGAAACCCTGCTCTAATACCAGGTGGCACTGATTAAAATCTTGGTTCTATCTCCATTACTCTGTGACCTCTGGCTAATAACTTAGTTTCCTAGGGCCTCAGTTTCATCACATGTAAAATTTGGATAGTTACGGTATCTTCCTTTTAGATTTTTGTGTGTATTAACAAGTTTGCATACTCCGTTCTCAAAAAGGGCCTGAAAAATGAAAAGTGGCGTTGAACAAACAAAAAATAATAATATTGTCTCCAGTTTTGGAGATTCGACTGAAATTTCAAGTCAAAATCCCACAGACCTTATTTCACTAGAAGTTATGCCTCTGGGTTTATAAATATTTGTCTGTAATTTTCTTTTTTAGCTATTTTCCTTTTCTATATTCAGAAAGTTTACATGAGGTATATTTTTCTCTTTCTTGAAAGTTTTTAAAAAATTCATCAGCAGACCCATCAGTACCTGACTAGTACCACCTTAGTTGGTCATTTTTAGGTCATTATGATAAAATTTTAAAGGAAAATAAGTAAACTAATGTTGCATGGTGATGCTGGGGGCTCCTCATCCATATATACACTCTTAGTCTCCTAGGAAACATTTTAAATAGGAGCTTGTTTACCTTTTAGCAAACCAACCCAAAGTGTGTGAGCAGAAAGCACCTCTGCAGGAGTATGTATTTTTATAAGAATCATGGGCAAGTCTATTTCAAGATTTATGATAACATGTTAAGTAAGAAAACATCCGTGTAAGGAAAAGTCACTGGAAAATCCTGAGGCATATTTTCACCTGCAAGTGCTGAGTTGTTTGAGAAAGGTCTGCAGAATCATTTAATTTAGGAAAGCTCATGCAGCCTACACCAACTTTCCTATAGGCACAGGCTGTCAAAGAAATTGGACTCTAAGCAAGAAAAGAAATGGGGATGCTAACCCAATTGAATTCCGTAAACACTGGGTAACTACTCTGTGAAGAACTCTGTTTCAATTCTCAGATTTAAAGTAGGCATATTTCTTGCTCCCAAGGAGTTTAAACCATAGTTACATAAATATGCAAAATATGATTCCAAACACTCATGATATGCTTATTATCAAGTCAAATATATTGAGTTCTATAAGCTGTATCATAACTAACATAGTCTTAAAAGACCAGCCTGGCACAGTGGCTCACGCCTGTTATCCCAGCACTTTGGGAGGCCAAGCCTGGTGGATCTCGAGGTCAAGAGATCAAGGCCACTCTGGATAGCCGGTGAAACCCCATCTCTACTAAAAATACAAAGATTAGGCAGGCCTGGTGGCAGGCGCCCGAAGTATCAGCTACTCAGGAGGCTGAGGAAGGAGAATTGCTTGAACCCGGGAGGCGGAGGTTGCGATGAGTGAGATCGTGCCACTGCACTCCATCTAGCCTGGGCAACGGAGCGAGACTCTGTCTAAAAAAAAAAAAAAACCCCAAGACCAAAACAAAGCAGCTCAGCCTGGGTCATTCTTAAACAAGTGTGACTTTTGTGAAGGTACTAAGAGACCAAGATTATCCCATGGTGATATGACATCAATTTGAAGGTGCCCATCTTGATGAGTTGTGTAAATTAAGTGAAGTATGCATGTATAAAAGGCGTTTAATTCATTCTATAGAATCATGCATTTAATTTATTCTATGGAATCATGTTTAAGATATCATACCGGATTTAACAATAATGCCTCTCACACGGAATAGCATTTTACAGTTTTAAAACTCTTTTGCTTATTCCATCTCACCTGAAGCTCACAGCTTCTTTCTGAGTTAGATGAAATTAATCACTTTTGGAGAAACATAAACAGAGGTCCAAAGACTATTACTTGATAGGCAGCATGGCAGCTATGGTCTGAATGTTGGTCCCCACCCTGGGTCCATATACTGAAACGGAATCACCAATGTAATCAGGAGGTGGGGCCTTTGGGAGGATATTAGGTCATGAGGGTAAAGCCTTATAAATGGGATTATAAAGAGGCCCCACAGAGTTGCCTTTCTGCTTCCACCATGTGAGGATGCAGCTAGAAGGTGTTCTCTGCGAACCAGAGAGCACGCCTCCAAAACTGCGAGAAATCCATTTTTGTTGCTTATAAGCCACCCAGTCTAGGGTATTTTCTTACAGCAGCCCAAACAAAAACAATGGGCTGTCAAATGACTATGTAAGTTTGAGCAAGTTACTTAACCTTGATATGTCTGTTTCCTTATATTAAAAAGTCAGGTCAATAGAGTGGTATAAATATTAAAGTCATATACAAGAAAGACATTATTTAGCTCTTTTCTGGACCAAAGTTAATACAAATACATAGTGGGCAGCACTCACATAGTTTAAAGCAACGTGTGTCTCCTGGAGTTGTACAACACAGTAGCATTATAAAATAAAGCTTTAAAACAAAAATATAAATATTCATCATTTTATAAGTTCTTCAGTGTTCATAGACAGAATGATAATTCCAATCAGACTGATTTTTTTCTTCTAACGCCGTTTAAAAATTGGAACAGAAACCCTTAAGCTTATGGAATTTGAATGCCAACAGGGATATCACAGTACATCTGGTGCAATCTTACTTTACAAATGAGGAAAGTGAATGTTAGCAAAGAGAGTTTTTTCCAAATTCATATACCTGGCCCCTCCAGAGTTAGATCCAATAACCATAAAAAGTACATTTACACACTATCATTTCTAGATTCTTTGCACCCAGCACCATTGTGACTGGATCTGGGAGTAGGACAGGGATGCAGGACTGGATCTGGGAGTAGGACTTTTGCAGCCTGAGGCCCAGGCTGGCCAGGCCTGGTGCAGAGCCACAGTGAGGTGGCTAAAACCCGAAAGCTCTACAGGAAGAAGAGCCTAGGAGACCACGGCAGAAGAAGACAGTCTTGGCTCTGAAGAGTCTTTTAACAAAGCAACCCAAAGCGTGTGAACATCAAGCACCTCTGCAGAAATGTAACTGATTTTGTAAGACTCAGGTATGAGTCTATTCAGGGTTTATGGCCAAGACACACACAGGGAATTCCCTCATCTCTCCTTGGCATCTTGTTCCCCAGATCCAGAGGAGGAGCACTGGTCTGTTGACTCATAAATCTGGAGGTTTCTGAAGGCTTTTCCAGGCAGATCGTGAAAGCTGCTGTCTACAGCACTGTTTTCATCAGAGAATTAATTTCAGAAATAAAATAACTGACTTTTAAATGAACCTCTGGTGAGGACTGGATAGCAGTCTGCATCTTGTCCTTGAGAATAACGTTTAAAAAAAAGTACTAGAAACAGCACATTTAGGAAGACCATAGATTCTAGAAGCCTCCCAGGCAAGGTTGCAGACCATTCTCCACTCCCATCCCACCCCACCTTCCTTCCTTCTTTCCTTCCTCTCTCTCTCTCTTTCTCTCTTTGATGGAGTTTCCCTCTTGTCACCCAGGCTGGAGTGCAGTGGTGCAATCTTGGCTCACTGCAACCCCTGCCTCCTGGGTTCAAGCTGGGTTCAGGCAATTCTCATGCCTCAGCCTCCCCAGTAGCTGGGATTACAGACTGGCACCACCATGCCTAGGTAATTTTTTGGATTTTTATTAGAGACGGGGATTCACCATGTTGGCCAGGCTGGTCTCAAACTCCTGACCTCAGGTGATCTGCCCACCTCAACCTCCCAAAGTGCTGGAATTACAGGCATGAGCTACTGTGCCCGGCCCTTCCTCCTTTTCTTCACAGGCATGATAGGCACTATTTAGGTCTGAAGATGGAACTGTCATGACTTTTTTGCTTGCCATACCAAGAAATCGGAATTATAATGAAAAAAATCAGGGAGAACATACTGATAGACTAGTTTTGCATCAGTGGAACTCCTACACAAGATGTATGATTTTTCCCAGCGGAGCCGACTTCAATATGTACTTTTGTTCTGTTAGACATCCTAGAACTATTTTATATGCTGGGAAAATGGTATTTCGTGTTGATATTGTAACTTCTTTCTAGGACAGACACAAAGTACTGCTTTTCCAAGTGATGGTCGGGTGAGAACTTTCCTTTATCTGAATCCTGGGAACATCAATATTATTCTATATCATCGAGTAGATATCTTGCAGTCAAAATAAAGAGCAAAGTACATTATCAACATCATATCAACTAGAGATTTTAGTTGTTGGCTATTTTTTTTTCTGTAAGGGCTAAATTTGATGTTACCCTTGAGTTTTACCGACCGGAACCTGCCAGGAAGCTTACTAGTTATATGACTGTTAGTAAAACGTGAAAAAGACCAACAGCTGACTGACTGGTTGGCTCTAATCTTGTTTCTGCATCTTCCTAGCTGTGTGACCTTGTGCAAGTTAGTTAACCTCTCTTGACTCAGTTTCCTCAACTGTTAAATGGAGGTAACTGCAAGGTTGTCGTGAGGATCAAGCGAGGAGTATCTGAAATACCTAGCGTGGTGCCTACAGCCAGGAAGAACTCAAATCAAGACTTGCTATTATTGTTAGTTTTAGAGAAATATTAGACGAGGGTGTACTTTGTTCCCATTTGCTCATGTGCCACTTGACCATGAGAAACAGCCACTGGTCTCAGTCACCTTGACAGAATTAAATATCGACTTCTTTTGGTCCTCTGGCTGTCTACAAAGAAAGGCAAAGGCCCACCGATCACCCTGCCCACTCATTTGTGCCTCCTGACCCGATCCAAATGTTCCAGAGAATATCCAAAGCAGGGGGTGTTAGGCCGAAAGGACTCAAATAACTGCATTTCTTCTTTGTATAGCCATAGTCGCAACGAATTTCCAGTATGTTTTAAAACTAGGATTGATTCTCTCTCCAGGAGCGAGACGATATAAACGACAGTCGACTTGTACAAATCATGACTGTAGCCACAGAGCCCATAAGAAAGCCACGGGAGAACCCAGACCCCAGCTCCCTAAACTCGCGCAGCTGGTATTCCTTCTTCAGGACTGTTTCCCCACTCATAAAAGGAACGACGTTGGACCAAAATGGGCCCCCAAATCCTCTCCTTCCGTCTCAAGTTAAAAGAAAAAAAAAAGTGGCCAGGCGGGTGGCTCACACCTATAATCCAGCACTGTGGGAGGCTGAGGCAGGAGGACCGCCTGAGCCCAGGAGGTGGCGGTTGCAGTGAGCCGAGCTCGCTCCACTGCACTTCATTCAGCCTGGGCGACACTCACATACCAAAAAATTTTGAGGAAGAAAAAAAAGGCCATTTATTTCCTTCCTTATGCGAGAACACAGAACACGGCCCGGCAGCCAGGCCCCAGGGCTTCCACCACGTGCTGGCTGGCGTGGGGTGGCGGGCCGGGGCGGGAGCGCCGCCGGGAACGTGCCCACGCCGCCCCGCCCCCAGCCGCCGCGCGCCCGCGCCGCCCCGCCCCCAGCCGCCGCGCGCCCGCGCCGCCCCGCCCCCAGCCGCCGCGCGCCCGCCCCGCCCCCAGCCGCCGCGCGCCCGCGCCGCCCCGCCCCCAGCCGCCGCGCGCCCGCCCCGCCCCGCCCCCAGCCGCCTCGCTCCGCGCCGGCGCAAAGTGGGCTTGCGGCCGCGCGCAACAGGCCGTTCCGGGTGAGTGAGGCGCTCTCGCCGGCAGCGCGGCACCCGGGCAGGCCGGGTCGTGCGGGATTCCGCGGGGCGCGCGCCGCTGCTTTAGGCACCAGGGCCCGGGTGCGGGTCTGGGGGACCTGCGGGGCCGGCTGGAAGCCTCGGAGGCCGGCGCTGTGGGTGCGGGACCGCGGACGCGCGCCCAGGCGCCCCACCTCCCCGGAGACCGGGGCGGGGTGGGTGCGGCCGGGATCTAGGGGTAGGGTCGCGGAAGCCTTGGGCACAGAGAGTCGCGCGAGTGCATTGCTAATGGTCCCGAGGCCGGTGACGAGCGCACGCAAAGTCTGGAGGCTTAGCAAGGAGGGTGGTGCCGGCCTCCGCCGGTGGCGGCAGAACCGCCTGTGAGAGCGCGGCTTCCACGTGGGCCGCGCCGCCGGGCGTCAGATCGGGCCTAACAGACACGCTTTACAGCTGGGAAACCTGAAGTTCAGGTGTGTGGAAAGAAAGGAAGCTGCATTACGTCCTGTGCTTCCAACTCATTCACCAGCAAATAATTCCACAGTGATCGGCCGACGGCTGGGTTGTCCAACAGGTTACTGAGACCAGGTTATTCACCGTTTTCAGGAAGGATAGACAGAGGAAGAGGATCTGATCTCACCACGCATTGGCTGTAAATTTGGTGCCATGGGTTTCATTTCACTGGGCTCATCTTTGAGCGGAGGAACCTGATTTACCCAGCTTCTTCCGCTGGTACTGGTTTTTGCCTCCTGGACATCAAGCTTTGTAACCTCATGGTTACCAAAATACATTGAGGTACAGTCCGTTTCCTCTCTAAAATAAAACTGAAAAGATAACAGCTGATCACCCCTTTATGTCAATAGGAGAACCAGTTTTCACTCTCTGGATTAGCATATCTCTGAGCCAAAAAGAAATGTTTTAGGTCAGCCTAGGTAACCTTGTTCCAAGCAGTGTATAATTTCTGACAGCCGTGTGTGTTTAACCGAGCTGCGTTTGACTCTTGTCCTCCATTAGTGGGCCTGTAATTCATCTAGAGAACGTATTATGTTAATGCACATTTCTGGGCCGCAGCCATCAGAAGTGGCAATCCAGTGGGCTTGATAAGGGACCTAGAAATTTGCATGCTAACAGCCTTGCTGGTAACTCTAAACTACATTCTGTAAAACACTGCCCAGGGGATGTAGACGCTCATACTTCTCTCCCTGCTTTAGTAATAACTACTGATGTCTAAAGTGCCTTTTAGCTCTTTGGATACTGTTGAATCCTGAAGTGACAGCTGCCATCAGAAAAGTAATCCCCACTGCACAAGCCATCTGTTTTGTCCATAACTGTTTTGTGTAAGGCCTTTGTGATTCGTCTCCAGAATTATATGCAGACAAAAGATGCAAAGATGAAAAATTCAGCACACATTTCTTAAGGCCCTCCTACGTACCACACCTTGCTTGGTTCCGGGGATATACAAATCCCTTCCTTCAAGAGCTTCCTTATGTCTTCACGTCCTCAAATATTATAGAAAAGGAGCTTAGGATACCTTAAAAATATCGTGACTATCTGTTGCCTGTAGTATGGTTGTCAACATTGATTTTTCTTAGAGGGTTTATCTGTGGGGTAGTCACCAAAGTATGAACCGCAAATCTTTTAATCTTTTTACATTTTAATGCTTATAGTCAACTCAGATGGAAAACAGTTGCTTTTCAAAAACTTTTCTGTAACTTTATAGAAATATTTATTCCTGCTGGGGTGGTCTCAGAGGTTTATGGGCAAGCTTGTGTTGGCGCTGCTATTCTAGACAAAGCACTGTCTTCTTTAATTACTATATTATTGGATTCTAAGATATGTGATTTACTTTTTGCTGTTTCCGAAATTGTGATACGTACCTTAAGACTTTTATATGTTTAATGTGGTAGGATGCTTCATCTGTTCTCCCCTCTGCTCTAGAAAGCTGTTAAAAGCAATGGTTGTCTTACAGTATGAGTAGTGTGAGAATCAGAGAAATAGTGTATTTGTCCAGAAACCTCTAAGCTAGGCTCCAGTTAACTGAGCCTCAAATCATTTCAACATGAACAGAAAAACAAATGATGTAACTTTTGGCAGTATGGGTAGTGAAATTTGTATTCTAACAAAAGCAATTGTTATGCAGCATTGAGGTTTATTTTGTTAGTGACTGTAGATGGGAAAGATTCTTTAACTAATTTTATTTTCACTTAAGTGTTTTGCATTCTTTGTTTAGCCACACTTTCTTGTGAATGTGCTTATGCTGCATTCATATATTATGCTTAAAGAAAACAAGCTTTTGGTTGGCATCTTCCTGCTGCTCTCTACCCTTAAATTTGAAACTGACCAATTGTAAGAGATAAGAAATGTTTGGATGAATATAAAATTACTCTATAGGGTGCCTTTAGTAATACAAACCTAATAAACCAATCTACATTTTAAAAAATTAAACGTGAACAATGTGTTGTGGTCCCCAATACCATCCTTAGTTCGGCAATTTGCTAGGAGGACTCAGCTGATTTGCTACAAGGAAAAGACGGCAAGCACAGTCAGCAAAGGGAAGAGGCACATGGTGACGCTCTGAGGAGACCAAGTGCAAGCCTCCAGGTCTTCCAGCGGTCACACCAGCTGTGCTTAGTTGCACCAGACACTAGTTGTGTCGACACTTGTGAAATGTTGCCAACCAGGGAAGCTTGTTAGAGACTCAGTGCCCAGGGCTTTTACTGGGGGCTGGTCACTTAGGCCACCTCTGCCTGGCACATACCAACGTTTCCAGACTCCCAGAAGGAAAGCAGGTATTGGTATAAACTGTAATGATTGTACATAGGTAATGGTGAGCCACTCCTATCAGTTAACAGTAGTGGAAACTCCCAAAATCTTATCTTCTCAGACGTCGGCCACCGGCCGCACTTTCAAAGGATAGCAGTGGGGCCTCTGTGGGACCTCCTCTGCACACACAGTCCTCCTTCCTGAATCCGTTTTCCTATCCCTTTGTAGAAATACAAAGGGTTCCATGTACTAGCAATGCTGTGTCTCCACGAAGGCTTAATTCTTTCCTGGGGAATTCAAGCTGGACTGTCTCACTTAAAGGAAAAATTTTCAGAAAATGTGTCTTAACGTACCACCTATCCTAGATACTAAAGTTTATTTTTTTTCCCCAAGTGTAAAGCTTTACCCTTCTCCTGTAGGATTTTGTATCAATTTGTATTAGTTTTCCACTATGTTCTGTGTTTCCTTATCAAAAGCACTTGGTCTTTTGAAGGAACTGAGCTGTTTAGAGAGTTTGATATTTTGTCATTTCCTTTCTTAGTTTGTTTAGTTTACATCTGGGTTTCATTCTAAAGTTCTTTAATAAGTTGCAACACATCACACAGTATGTAACACATCGTTAAGGAAGCTTACTTCCCAGGCCAGAACATTGATTCCACTTAGTCTACAGCGTAGCTGAAATACTGCTTAGTTATGACCAAAGAGCAGAAAAAAGTATTTTTGCAATTCTGGTAACTCACCAAGGTAGGAAACTATATCACTTATAAATAACAAGTCTTTGGGAAATTTTGGTTTTTATAAGTACAATAGTTCTTAACCTTTTCGCGGGGTAAGGACTCCTTTAAGAATCTGTTGAAAACGATGGAGACCCTTCCCAGGGGGGAATGACTGAGATAGAACTTTGCAGTCTCAGGAAATTTAAATAATTGGAATTACAGTTCTTGGAAACAGATGAGGGAGACCTGCTTTATAAGTATCAGTAGTTGTAGTTTGGAGGCCGTTCTGAGGGAGCTTTGCAAGGCTTGGCTATGTGACTTCTGCCACTCAACTGTCAGCAGCAGAAGCATCACCTGGGAGCATGTTAGAAATGCAGAATCTCAGCCGGGCGCGGTGGCTCAGGCCTGTAATCCCAGCACTTTGGGAGTCCGAGGCGGGTGGATCAGAAGGTCAGGAGATCGAGACCATCCTTGCCAACATGGTGAAACCCTGTCTCTACTAAAAATACAAAAAAATTAGCTGGGTGTGGTGGCACACGCCTGTGGTCCCAGCTACTCGGTAGACTGAGGGAGAAGAATTGCTCGAACCTAGGAGGCAGAGATTGCAGTGAGCTGAGATCGCACCGCTGCACTCCAGCCTGAGCGACAGTGTGAGACTCCGTCTCAAAAAAAAAAAAAGTAGAATCTCAGGCTCTGCTTTGAAGCTAGTGAATCATATTCTGAATCATAATCATTGAGATGCTCAGGTGTTCTATGTGCACCTTAAAGAAGTGCTGTTAGAGGTTAATGATATTGGTATTATTTCATATCTTATTTCAGTTAAAAATTTAGTTTTTCAAGACTTTAGATATAACTACTTTTAGCCTTCACTTTTCAGCCTTTAGGGATTTCGTGTGTTTGTTTGTTAATGAAGGGGAGTTTCTGATAAAAGTGGCCGTTTTCAGGAATAAGCTCACAGGTGGAAGTGAGGAGGTTCAGGTGGTTAGCAAAGAAGCAGGAGAAGGCAGTGGACTGCTCTAGCCACCTGGTGACACCGCGGGTCCGGGGCTCCTTGGTTGACCTGCACAACGGGTGGGGTGGTGCTGTGAGGAGGAGCACCTGGCAGTGGGCGGCTGTTAGTTGTTCTCTAGTCAATTGTTTGTAACTCAGAGTACATCTAATTAGATGTGGGCCCTGATGCTGATGGGAGCCAAATCCAAGATATTTGACTTTGCTGTGTCAATGGCCGCAGGCTAAACCTACGACTAGGAACTGCTGAGACAGCTGAATAGTTTTGTCTGAGATAATTATACTGCCTAATAAATAATGAATACCATGACTTAGTGCTCGTGTAAAAGGAAAACACGTTTTTCTTTAGATGAATATGTCATCTGAGTGGTGGTTGAGGCCGAATCATATCTTAGAAGAAATGGCATTGGCTTAAGGCCGTCTCCTATCCTGGGGGAAGTAGCTTTGACCTATGAAGAGTTCTCACGAGGTGTAATGGTCATTCAGTTGTGTGTGTGGGCGATCGACTAACACCCATGCTGGCACGCCTTGTAAACCTAACTATGTGTGTTTTGTTCTTTTGATAGGTTTGCATTTCCTTACTGCTTTATCTTGAAGACAGAACGATGCCAAAGAAAGCAAAGGCTGCAGGGAGTAGGAAGGAAGAGGGGCCAGTTCCCTGTAAACAGATGAAGGTAGAAGGAGCTGGGGGGCCTTCAGCTTTAAACTTTGACAGTCCCAGTAGTCTCTTTGAAAGTTTAATCTCACCCATCAAGACAGAGACTTTTTTCAAGGAATTCTGGGAGCAGAAGCCCCTTCTCATTCAGAGAGATGACCCTGCACTGGCCACATACTATGGGTCCCTGTTCAAGCTAACAGATCTGAAGAGTCTGTGCAGCCAGGGGATGTACTATGGAAGAGACGTGAATGTCTGCCGGTGTGTCAATGGGAAGAAGAAGGTTTTAAACAAAGATGGCAAAGCACACTTTCTTCAGCTGAGAAAAGATTTTGATCAGAAAAGGGCAACGATTCAGTTTCACCAACCTCAGAGATTTAAGGTAACCAGTTTCCCCACTGCAGAATCCTCATACAATTTAAAGTACTAGCATTTGGCCGCAGATCAACTCAAGGGTGAATATGTAGTTTGATGATGGTTAGGCTCCTCCCAGTTTGAGAAGGAGTAGCACCTCTTTGCTCTAAATGCATTCTAACTAGGGTTAAGATTATATGTTATGTTTTGGTTAAACTGTTAGAAACTGCAACAAGTCAGCGTAGACATTCTTGGGTATCATCGAGCTGTAAAAACAATTATATTGCAAGTTTCTAAAGTTATTAAAGTGGCATTACAACGGCAGGAGTCTGTTCTGTGAGCCAGTTTATGTTTTTCTGTATGATGGACATTTCTATTTGGTTTGTCACATCACTATAATTTAAGGCATGATAGCATCAAGGTGACCATTTTTCCCAGAGTTGCCTCCCTGTACTGCCTACATCTACATAGAGCCTTCAGAGCTATGACCAGATCACGTACTAGAGGCAAGTTCAACAAAGAGACTTCACCCTTAATTAACACCCAAATGGAGAGGTACAGGGTCCTGAACTGCTCCTGGTAAGGCTTCATTGATGGAGGAAATCTTTGCTTTGTGAATGCAGAGGACTGACAAATATTTAATTTTTTTTTTCTATATCAGAGATTGACGTTTGGGAAATAATTTGCCTCTTCTATGCTTGGTTTCTATATTTATAAAATGCAGATTTAGTATGAGCTAATCTGTTTTCCTCAAGGTTTGAGATCTTTATCTTATCTCACGACAGATGGCCCAGAACAGGTGAGGGCTGTTCTGAATTTTAGATAGACTTATATTTCCATTCAGAAACCCCCTTCCGTGATCCTTCCTTAAATCAAAATGGCAACATGAGAGGAGAAAGAGAGGGCTTTATGCGGTTCTTTATTGAGAGGAATGGATTCTAGCTTTATTGATGGCTTCTGGGGCTCTGTCATCAGTTACCAATAGTGTTTTCAGATTTAACTGGAGGTGGCTTGTTATTATCCCACTGGGCTTCATCTGGTGAATGCCCTTCCCTTTCCTTCTTGTCTAAAAGATTTTGAACCTATTCATACTTTGTATGAAGTGTAAGTACTCTTAGGTTTTTCACGACAAGTCCTGATTCCAGTTATTCCATCTCAAGCAATCAAACAAAGTTGAAATGTCCCTGAAATGCTTACCTTTTGGCCTAGGCACTCAAAAAGAATTTACAAATCATTTGTCAGACCAAGTTAGGATTTGAATTCAGAAAATATGGACACCATCGATACAATGCTTCTCTCTGAATTGGTCCTTGATTAGAAGTAGCACTTTTAAGAGTGCTTTTTAGAAACCTGAGAACTCTAAACGTAAATGAATTCAGTGAATTCGATTACGTGTACTTTGGTTGTAGACCAGCAGAGAGATGATACTTGGCCATATGTGTGGTGTCCACCGTGGCTGTCATTTCTCTACTTTAGAATCATTTCCCCCGGGGCTTCTCTCGGCTCATCCACTTCAGCCCTGCGCATTCCTCGTCTGGGATTCCAGTGTCGAAGAACCTGTTTCTTTTTACCTTGTTGACTGGGCTCCGGCTGAGTTTATTAAAGCAGAAGGATGAGCTTTCTCAGCCCAAATTCAACCCTCAGGCTGGACTAGGATGTGCCCTTTTTAAAAAGAAATCTCTACCACCATTATTGGAGAGACCCGTAAGCCATAGGAGCTCACCCTCCTACACTAGAGTCTGAGTTCTAAATACTATATTATGAGGAGGTTTGGTGTTGTGTGTTTCTCTAATAGCATCAGAATAGAGAAAGTCTAGAGGCAGTTTATCCCTGGCCAGGTTGAGAGACTTTAGAGTGAATGCAGCCCTTTGTTCATTGGGTCTCAGACTGTGCACAGCTTATTAGTATAGTTAGTTTAAAAACGAGTAAGGAGGTAACCACGGAGCCATAATAAGTTGTTTTCACTTGCTTTGGGTAATCTATATATGAACAGTTCTGGTGAGAGAAATTATCACAATCATTTGCATTTGGCTTAGCAGACTAGAGTTTACCAAATAATTGTATATATTTTAACTTTTGAACTTTCTAATCGGCATTTGAAATTGGGCAGCTTTCGTGGACTCCATTTTCTTTTTCTTTTTTTTTGAGACCAACAGAGTCTTGCTCTGTGGCTCAGGCTGGAATACAGTGGCACAATCTTGCTCACTGCAGCCTCCGCCTCCTGGGTTCAAGCAGTTCTTCTGCCTCATCCTCCTGAGTAGCTGGGATTACAGGCACACGCTGCCATGCCCAGCTAATTTTTGTAATTTTCTAGTAGAGATGGGGTATCACCATATTGGCCAGGCTGGCCTTGAACTCCTAACTTTGTGATCTGCTCGCCTCACCCTCCTAAAGTGCTGGGATGACGGGTGTGAGCCACTGTGGCCAGCTGTGGACTCCATTTTCTATGTGAAAAAACTGGAGTTTACAGATGTGACCTTTCCATAGCTATTCCAAGCTGATAAGGGTTTCTGACTCCAAATGTAAGGCATTTGCTGCCATACTTTGAAAGATGTAAAAATTGAAATTTAGTAGGGCTTTTTGTATATTTGCTTCTGCCTTTCATTAGGCATATACATGGGCTTCTGTTTTAACCATGGCCTTGAGTTTTGATTCTGAGGGGTAGGTCAGTGGAGAGAGGAGGTCATAGCCAATCAGGAGAGAGACTTCCGCCTTCTCCCTTTGATTGTCCCAGGTCCTCCTTGGCCTCTCCAGATACTGAGTCGTGTGGTAAAGGAGAAGAGAGGTTTCAGGAGCCTTGTTTGTGCTTGAGTCAATGTTAGTAAAGCAGTATTGCTTGTATCCTGCTTTGCCGTTTAAATAGGATTTATGATAAGTTGTTTTATGCTATTTGCCACAGTATTTGAGTGGGAGTGGTAATATCTTTATCTTAAAAATAAACAACTGAAGTCACCTTGCTTGTAATTATAACTTGATCCGAGCTGGTTTGAGTCCAGATCGCTTTCTAGTAGGCCACAGTTGGCAGATTCAGAAGCTAAAGGTCCAGGTGAAATAGAAAAATTGTGCCATTGGTAGCATTTTCAGTAACCTTTAAGAAGAAAAGAGACCTATTCATTAGTTACAGATAGTTGGGTCGGGAACCATAAAATCATTTACACAGTCCTGAAAGACCTCTCATACCGTGAGAGAGAGAGAGAGGCCCTGGTTTTCTAGTGGTTCCAGTTACTATATAAAAATAATTACAGAACCAGCTCCTGCTGGCCTTTCCCTGAAAAAATTAGGCTCCTTTGGAGCTCTGTTAACTCTTTAGAGCTATTCAGATGACATTAAATTATTTTTTCTGTGTTAAATAGAAACTCTGAGATCTGTAAATAGAGAGGCCCAGTGGTGTGTATAAAGATGTCCTTGGCTAAGTTCATGGCTCACACCTGTAATCCTAGCACTTCGTGAGGCTAAAGCAGAAGGATCACTTGAATCCAAGAGTTTGAGACCAGCCTGGGAAACAAAGTGAGACCCCCATCTCTGTAAAAAAAGAAAAAAAAAATGGCTGGGCATGGTGACATGCACCTGCAGTCCCAGCTACTTGGGAGGCTGAGGTGGGAGAATCATTTAAGCTTGGGAGGTCAAGGCTGCAGTGAGCTGTGATTGTGATCACACCTGGCTGACAGAGCAAGACCTTGTCTTAAAAAAGTATTTTTTCATATTGACCCAGTTCTTTCTTACTTGGTATTTTTAATACAGCTTTTTCACTCCTGTAGTAGAACGGACTCCCAAGTTGTGGTCATTGGTTTGCTCAGCCAGTATTTAAATATGTTGTAATATAGTATGTGTGTCAGGCACTGCTGTACCATCATATGTTTCAAACTTCAGTCTCTTTGGTGTCCTTTGTAATTTGTCTTTTCTTAATTATCTGAAAGGTATGGACTCTGGAGGCATACTGCCTGGATTTGAATCCTGACTCCATCTTTTACTGGTTGCATGTTCTCATGCCTCAGATTCCTCATCTGTAAACTGAAGATAATGATAGTACGCTCTTTAAACTGAGGCAGGGTTATTGTGAGGGTTGCATAATTAGTACGTGTAAAGCACTTGGAGACAGTGCCTGGCACATAGAAAGTGCTAATATCTACATGGCCTAACTGCCCCCTTCCCTTTCTCATCAGTCTTGGTAAACTGAGACTTCTGTCTCTCTCATGGGAATATATGGCCCATTGCGAGGCCCCTCAGTCTGATGTCTGTTCTGAAGAGTCGACTAGTGGAGAGAGGGAACATTACTCAGCCTGTTACTCCTTCTCTGCCTGTAACTTGTTCCTGTGTTATCATTTATGTTCCCATTGCTTTAAATATCCATTTTGTATAGGCAATTCCCAAGTGTAAATCTTCAGTCCTTAGTTTCTGCCAGACTTCTGACTGACTTAAAGGCATTTCCATGGGGGGATGGTCTCAGCATCCCAAACTTAACATTCCTAATGTGAAGTTTTTTTGTCCTGAAAACGTGTTTTTTAGCGAGTCATTCACATCTCATTAAGTGGAAAGGGGAACTGATTGCCCAAGTCAAAAACCCAGGAGTATTTTTTTACTCCTCTCCTTTACATTGAGTCCATCAGCAAGTCCTGTCTGTGCCACTGCAGAGTGCGCCCCACTCTTCTACTTCTCTCCACGCCTTTCCTGCCACCCCAGTCACTTCTCACTAGAGCTGCTGCCTGTGTAGCTTCCTCACTAGTTTCTCTGACCTCCGCTCTTCTGCAGTGCATTCTTCATGCAGGAGCCAGGGTGAGCTTTCAAAAATGTAAATTGGATTGTGCCCTTCCCTGCTTAAAATCCTCCTGACTCCCAGTTGCCTGCCTTGTCAGTCTCCCCTTTATCTGCTCACATCTGTTATATGGTGTTTCTGCACTGCAATGGAAGATTTTTGAGGTCACAGGTGTTGGCTCTATCCTTGCTTAATTCCCAGTATCTGGCATGTAATAGTTGTGCGGTAAAGACTTCCTAAGTGAATAAGAATGTACTCTTATGTCTAATACATTTTTCACTTCCCCCCTTTCCGTTTACCTTTTCTGTAAAGGATGAGCTTTGGAGGATCCAGGAGAAGCTGGAATGTTACTTTGGCTCCTTGGTTGGCTCGAATGTGTACCTGACTCCTGCAGGGTCTCAGGGCCTCCCTCCGCACTATGATGATGTTGAGGTAAGAGTGGGAGAAAACTGCCCCGCGTCGGGAAGAATGAGTTGCTTAGCCTGGTTTCGGATAGTTGTCAGGGTGAGTTCACATTATTCTCTAAGGCTCTTAGATCTGTATTTGCTGTTTCTGTACAGTGTCTGGAGATACTGATTTCATCTAAATGTTGGGCCAAAGTAAATCCCACTAAACTGGTTTCCCACTTTGTCTCAAAGGGAGAGATTGTTTCCACTCTTACTAATTTAAAGAGCCATACATTCGTTTGAAACAAGCATTTATTGAATTTATCTACAGAAAAGTGTGATTGGCTTTTCCTTTAATTTCACAAAGTATGGTCTTTCATAAGGTGAGGTCACAAGTAATCCTTCCATCTGCTTTCATTTTGTTCTTTTTCAGTAGCTGCCAAAAGTATGTATATATTTTCCATTTGTGAAAATCTTGGGGCAGCTTGAATGAGGGTCATGGTTTCATTTAAGCGTTGGCATCTTGACAAGTATTGATTTCAGTCTGATGTGGCTTCCAAAAACATTTAACTCTTTGGCTTAGGTAGTCCATGGTTTTATTTTTGTACTAATAGAAGGTGTAAACAGAATTGTTAGTAAAAAGTCCACTTTTTCTCCTTTGGTAGCAATTTGACATCAGTACCTTTCCCCAAAATGTTATTTTTAATGTTTTTTCATAGAATATTAAAATACCTTTGACTGAATAAAGAATCAAAAACTTGAAGTTTTCCTACCTGCCCAGGCCCTTTCAACATTCAGGATTTAGACATTCAGTAATATCTGAAGCTTGGCTTTTCCGTCAGAGATTATGGGCTTTCGGCTGTCTGTTAGAAGATTGAAAGGAATGAGATAGTGGGATATAAAGAACTCAGCGAGGCTTTAAGAAAGTAAAAAGAATGAATATCCAATGTCAGGATTCTTGATTCCTTGGTTTTAAAAATAAAATACAGTAGTGGCAACTTTCATTTAAGTGTTGAATGACATGCATTTCTCATTTTTCATTTTTATTTTTTATCTGAAACTTGTACGGTTGACCCTTGAGCAGTTTGGGGGTTAGTGGTGCCAACACCTTGTCCAGTCAGAAATCCGCTTGTAACTTTTGACTCCCCCAAAACTTAACTACCAGTAGCCTGCTGTTGGCTAGATACCTTACCGACAGCATAAATTGTTTCACACTTATTTTGTATATTATATGTGTAATATACTTCATTCTTCAATAAAGTAATCTGGAGAAGAGTTGTTAAGAAAATTAGAAAGAAAATACAGTACTCTACCGTATCAGTACTGTAAGTTTCAATCATTTGTTTATGAGCTGAATCCGTCTGAAATGGTGGGCAGCCACAGCTGCAGGCCTTAATCCGCAGTACGCATCCAGCAGGGCAACTTTTTCTTCTAATGTTATGACCTTTTTCTGCTTCTCAGGAGGACTTGCAGTATCAGTAGTGGTGCTTCATGTGGGTCCCTCGGTGTTATTCAAGGTTTAAGGTGTTGCACTAAACACGATGAAAAATACACAAGAACTGTGAGAGATCACTTTTTACTGTGCTACACAATGCACTGGAGACGGGAACTGCTCATGTGGAGATAATTAGCATCACACTTGAGTTCATGGCAGTAGCACTAGGAGGTAGCACAAAATTATTACAGTAGTACAGTGTGTGCTATAGTTAATTTTATGTAGCTATTCCATATTGCGTCTTTAAGTTTGTTTACATTTCTTGACTGCAAGTGGTGCCATGTATTGTCTGGAAGTATTTGTGTGGGTAAGTTTTGATAAATTTTAACCTTTTATAATTTGTGTATATTTTATGGTAGTGGATGATAGACTAGTATCTACATATGTTTCTGTATTTGATGCATTTACGCCATTCTTAATTTTTTTGATATGTTTCATTTTTTTCAAATTGTTGCAGATCTCCCCCAAATTTTCCAATATATTTATTGAAAATAATCAGCATATAAGCAGACCTGCACAGTTCATCCCCAGGTCGTTAGGCCAGGCATAGTGGCTCGTGCCTGCAATCACTTTGGGAGACTGAGGCGAGAGGATTGCTTAAAGCCATGAGTTCATGACCAGCCTGGGCAACAAAGTGACACCCCATCTCTAGAAAAAAGATGAAGAAATTAACTGGGTGCGTGGTGTATGCCAGCTTCCCAGCTATGCAGGAAGGCTAGGGCAAGAGGATTTTTGGAGCCGAGGAGTTTGAGAGGCTGCAGTGAGCTGTAATTGTAACATTGCATTCCAGCCTGGGCAGCAGAGTGAGACTGTCTCTAAAAAAGAAAAAAAGAAACCTGTATTGTTCAAGGTTCACCTGTAATATTCGTCTAAGCCCTTAGAAGGCTAATATTCCAGAAGCACTTTGTGAGTTGTCATGAAGCTCTCTGATGCTCCTGGGCCTTGTGGATCTCTAGGTTTTCATCCTGCAGCTGGAGGGAGAGAAACACTGGCGCCTCTACCACCCCACTGTCCCCCTGGCACGAGAGTACAGCGTGGAGGCCGAGGAAAGCATCGGCAGGCCAGTTCACGAGTTTACACTGAAGGTATGTGGTGACCATGGCGGCACCTCATCATGGGAGCCATTGTGGTTTTCTCTGTTGCTAAGACAAGTTCAGGCTCAAGGTTTAGAGTTCGTGTGATGGTCCCCATGGGAATGTGTCCGTGGGTCTCAGGGCAGGGTGGCTCTCATTGCCATCAGCCAGCACATGCAATTTCTGAAGGTGTCTTGGTGGTTTGCGCTTGGAGAAGTGAGCTAAGGAAGCATTAAGTTCACTTCCCAAATAACCTGTCTTCATGTACAGTTCAAGTTCAACAGGAAGAAAGAGAATTCAGTGAACCACGGACTCTAGAGGAAAAGTGGAAACTCTGGCCTTGGGGAGCTTCTCCACATCTAAGACAATGGTCAGCACAGGGCTGGGAGTTGCTTAGGCAGAGCATAGCCATGGATCCCTTAGTTTTTTAGTTATTAAAATTCCAGTGTGACTCATTTTCATCCTGGTTATGTGGCAGACTATCTCTGTACCTGCTGCATACAGTTACCAGAACAGTAGTAATCAGGAAAGCTCTTGAGGATTCCTTCTTTGGGGATTCAGGTGACTTGATCATGTGCACATTCCTTGACATCTTGCTGCTGAGAAAATCTGTCTTTGAGCAGTGAACCTCGATGGGAACATAGCCAGTCCCCAGCAGGAGAGGTGGTTGAGGAAAAGAACCTTAGAGGGATAGGAGTAGTTTCATAATTCAATTTTATACTCTTTCTTAAAACATATAACTTAACTTTCTTTAGCAATAAAACAATAATTATTTTAAACCGTTCCAAAGAATCTACCAACCCGACACATTTGCATATACTTACTGTTTTTCTTGTGTCTCGAAGTTGTAATTAGTCTGTTTCTTACTCAGTGCTTTGTGTGTTTTTTGATTTTAAAATCCTTGCCTGCTTCCCAGTGACGAAGGGAAGCAAACTCGCTTTTTAGGATGGGTGACTGTATTGTAGGAGACTCAAATAAATAAACAACAGTAACGGTGACCTTACTGGTTTTCATACTTTTAGTAAGTGGTCGTGAAACTATGGCCCGTGGGCCAGAAAATCTGGCCTGCTGCTTGTTTTTGTAAATAGTTTATTGGAACACAGCCACACCCATTCTTTAAAGTACTGTGTTGATGCTACACCAGCTGAGCAGACTGGTTGCCACAGAGATCACGTGGCTCACAAACCAAAAATATGTATTGTTTTTACATCTGGCTCTTCGCCGAGTCTGCCAGCTTCTGCTTTTGTTGCACCATGTTTATAGAGATTCATGATTGGTTACCTTTAAAGACTAAGCCGTTTTTCGGAGGTCAGGGCTGAGTTACTCAGGCTGATGACCTAGCTACTTGCTCTGCCTGAGAAGGTCAGGCTTCACAGTGGCCTTTAAGTGTAGAGGGTGTGGACTCTTCATATTGTTGCCATGCCCATTAAACACTCGGTGAACACATAGTTCATAAGAGACGCCCTGAGTCTCCTGGAAGGAGAAAGACCACGTTGTGCAGGGTTGTTCAAGTGTGTATGTGTATGCGCATGGGAGCTTGTACCCAGCGGGCCTCTTCGGCGAAATCTTGTGTCAGTGCCCAAAGACGAAATAGACTTCATGGCTGTGGCGGGGGGCGGGGTGGGCATGGGAGAGTGACAGTGGGGGTCCTGGAGCCCTTACCTGCCTCTTTCCTTTATACCAGTGGCAGCCCGTGCAGTTCATCTGCAGGCCCGGGCTCTCAGGATGAGATCCCCCCTGTGATGGGAACTCCACTCTGTGGCTCAGGGATCTGACAGGTCTGAGTTTGAATTCAGCTGCTGTCACTTCTTAGCCGTATGTTTTTGGTCAACTCATTCATGCAAGTCCGAGTTTCCTCTTTACTAAAATGGAGATCGTGGTACTCATCTTGCAGACCAGGAGGGCTGAAACATATTTTGGTGCCTTCTTTACAATAACATTCTTTAGAGGAAATATATGTGTGTCTGTCTTAGTTTTGCTGTTGCTCCTTGTCAAATGACGACAAACTCAGTGGTTTAAAACAACATAGATTCATTATCTTGTGCCTCTGGAGGTCAGGAGTCCAAAGGGTGTCACGAGGGTGGCTGAACTGCCTTCTTTCAGGAGGCTGCAGGGGAGAATGTGTACTTGCGTCTTCCAGCCGGGATTGGGGGGCAGATGTGTATGAAATGAGTGTAACACAGTCACGCGCCACTTGACATTTTAGTGAACAACAGATTGTGGATGTGACCGTTCTCCCGTAAGCTCCTAATGAAGCTGAAACATTCCTATCACGTAGCGTTATCGTGGCCATTGTAAAACGTTGTAGTGCTACTCATTACTCACGTGTTTATGGTGATGCCGGTGTAAACAAACCTACTTCTCTGCTAGTCGTATAAAAGTGTACAGTGGGGCCCTAGGCTTTCCCATTCACTTGCCATCACTGACGGACTCACCCAGAGTCACTTCCAGTCCTGTGTAGATGTTCCATGTTTTGTTGTTTATACTGTATTTTCACTTGTCCTTGTTGAGATATATTTAAGGACATAACGACCATGTAGTTACAGTTGTCTGCTCAGTGCAGTCACGTGCTGTATAGGTTTGGAGCCTGGGAGCTATAGGCTATACCATGTAATCTAGGGAGCAGGCCATACTACCTAGATTTGTAAGTACAGTTTGATGTTTGCACGGGGACAAAATCACTTTTCTCAGAACATAACCCCATTGTTAAGTGACGTGTGACCGTATACATGAGAGTCTCACTCGGGCTGGCACAGACACACTCAGTAAATGATAGTTATAATTATCAGTGAAGCATTTACTTGAAGTACTGTCAGTTTGTTGGCATTCAGGGGAACTTTGCAACCAGGATAGCTCTTATGAATATATATCATGATGTATTCTTGCTTCGAGGAGAATCTTAAACATTTTTTTAAAGTTGATGTTTCTTGAGCTCTTTCACCAGGGCTTATGGTCTTCAACATTGCACTAGACTGCTGCTTGTAGTTGCAGAGAGAAGATGAGCTACACTCAAGATTCCCTCTCTTCTCTGTGGGTAGCTGCTATACGGAATGTTTTGGCTTGAGTGGGATTACGACGAAGGTAGCTCCGGGCAGGAGTAAATTGGGGAGAATGTTTTAGTCACTCACTTGGGATCGGGTAGAGGAGATTTAGCTGCCCAAGAAAATGATGGATCTTTCATTACATCTGATTTTTCAGTTCAAATAAGGATTGTATAGTTTTTCACCCATTCATCCCACCATTCATTGAGCCTGTGTTGAGTGCTACGTGCTTTGCTAGGGTAGGTTCTGGGGAAGGCAAGATGGGTAAGATACAGACCCTACCAGAAGTACTCAGAAATTATCAGGAGGTGGGGGACTGGCAGGTAAAATAATACGATCCAGTCCCATGCCCATCATTGCCCTAAGAGCTTTGGAAGCAGCGTCTCTAATCCTCAAAATACTCCTGTGAGGTTTGGGGCTATTACCTTCATTTTACATATAAAGAAGCTGAGGCTTTGGGCAGGTAAGTAAGTTGCCAGATCACCAGCCAGTAAGTGGCAACATCTATGTGACTCTCAATTAAAGCTCCTACTCTTAACCAATGAAGCAAGAAGGAGGAAGCAGGCTTCCCAGGCACAGGACATCAGCTTCCGTGATCCCTGCGTCACGGTGGGGTAGTCTCAGGTGAGTCTGGTCTCAGCTTGAGAATGAAAAGAAAGTGACTTCAGGCACTGAGCCTCTTGTGGATTGTGGTTCACAGTGACAGGCTCACGGACACAGACACGTGAGCCCTGCATATAGACTAGATAGCAGTTTCTAGAATGGAGAACTGAGACTCAGAGTCCATATTTATCTCCTTGAAGTAAAGAGGACTGACAAGGAATACTTCTTACTAACTTCTCTCCCCTTTCCTATTCCTTCCTTTAGCCAGGTGATTTGTTGTACTTCCCCAGAGGAACCGTTCATCAAGCGGACACTCCTGCGGGGCTGGCCCACTCGACTCACGTGACCATCAGCACCTACCAGAACAAGTAAACGCTGCCTCCCGGCTGCACGTGCTAGGGCAGCTCTGAGTCCTGGCCCACAGCAGCCATGCTCAGGAGTGACAGGAGGAAGTTGGCCCCTACTTCCCATGCAAACCCCGGGGTTTCTGTGTCCTTTGCTGACTTCCACATTCCTTTGATGCCCCACGTGTGTGACTGGCCCCTCTGGACTTGCTCCTGGGGACATCATGAACCTGACTGTATGTAGGACATGCAGCATTGCCCAAATAGAGAGTCCCACCCTAGCTGTGGGTATGACAGTGTGTCAGTGATGCCAGGCTGAGGTCGGACTCCCTCTTTTGTTTAACTATAATAAAATATATGTAACATAAAATACACCATTTTTAACCATTTTAAGGCATACATAGTTTGACATTAATTACATTCACACTCTTGTGCAACCATCACCACATCCATTTCTAAAACATTTTCATTCCAGCAGAAACTCTGTACCCATTGAAATCTCTTGGTCTCTTTTAAGGGTTTCTCTTTTTACAGTCCATGAAATTAAAGTAGGCCAGGCAGTCTGGAACAGCAGGAACTAAAATGCACGTGCTGACAGCACTTCCGTGTTTCATTTCAGCTAGCGCCTCCTCGCTGGGTGGCAGTGCATCCCAAAAGCAGCAGCCTTTAAAAACGCTAGTCATGGCCGGGCGTGGTGGCTCACGTGTGTAATCCCAGCATTTTGGGAGGCCAAGGCGGGCGGATTGCTTGAGGTCAGAAGTTTGAGCCCAGCCTGGCCAACATGGTAAACCCTCATCTCTACTAAAATAATACAAAATTAGCCAGAAGTGGTGGTGTGCATCTGTAATCCCAGCTACTCGGAAGGTTGAGGCGAAAGAATTGCTTGATCACAGGAGGTGGAGGTTGCACTGAGCCAAGATCACACCACCGCACTCCAGCATCAGTGACAGAGTGAGACACTGTCAGGAAAAGAAAAAAAAAATCTAGTCATGAACTCCTGCATTAAGCAAATATGTACTCGACATTGTGTTTGTTGCTGGGAATTCGAGGATTGAATTGAAGGGGCTTTGAGAGAGCTTAGACTTTGGAAGTGGTTGTGGGAAAAGAGATAGTGTGATAAATTCTACGGTAGGTTTGCGGAGAAGACTCTTGGCGCGTAGAGGAATGCATTTAGCTAAGTAGGGGCAGTAGCGAAGGCTTCCGAAATGACTTGACACAGTGCTGAGTGAGTCTTAAAGGATGAGTAAGTAGGGGTGGGTCAGCAGGTCCGAGGCGGAGAGGACATTCTAGGTCCAAGGGACAGCGAGTCCCCTCCTACCTTCAAGGCCAGAACCTGCAGACCAAGTTAGTGAGCATATCTCCGTGTCTTCATCAGACTTTTCGGTGTGAATTTCACCTCTATGTTTCAAAGACTTACTGCAAGAACTAGCCGAGGCCTGGCCTGAGTTTGGTGCTATCTTTGCCCACAAGTGGAAGGCCCAAGCTTGTATTAGGCTTCCATTAATGCCCTCGTCACTGTGGCTAGGTAGATTCCTTGCATCTTAAGGGACAGACAGTCACTGACGCCAGCACAGGAAGAGCAAGGTCACTGTAGGGAGTGAGTCCTAGAAACTATGGAACTGCCAGGCTACAGAGAGGCTGGAATCGGAGGTCCATTCTGGATTCAGAGCAGCTCTGCACTACATAGTTTGGCCCTGTGAGCATCCGTGCAGCTGCTGGGGTCCCATCATTACTGTTTCTCAGCTGTTCCCTCTCTGTAATTCTCTTTTCCATTTCTCTTACTGCCACCAACTGGTTTTCTAGTGACTGGTGCTTGCTCCCTCCTATTCCTTCTTCAGCTTCTGTTTCCTCTGAACGTTGAGCCATCACCAGTTACCGCTCTGACCTCCCTCTGGCTCACTGACCCTATTAGCTTTTGCTTCCGCTAAGGACGGGACTCACTCTCTGTTTCCCAATCCCAACAGTGAGGGATTGGCTGGCTGCCCCTGGGGCATATCCATTTCTTCTCCATTCAGCTGGGGCTGGGGAAGAGCTTTCTAAGTATAGAAGTTTCCTGCCTAGGGCTGTGGGTGGGCACCGTGATCGATGTGTCTAGGCTGGATTGTGACCTGTGTCTTGGTCAGTGATGCTGGAGCTGGAATGGGAGGGTATGACTTGAGGATCGTTGCTCCCCACAAATGATCCTGTGCTTTGAGCCTAGCGCTCCTTCTGGTACCATAGAAAGGTGAAGATTTGGGGTCTCTCCTAAAACCTGTCAAGGTAGCATCATTGGAGTGTTTTGGGGCCTGCTGTGTGTCGTCGATTTGGTGGTTTTACTGAAGTGGACCCTTAGAGATATTCCTAAATTTTGGGAAGTCCCGGTATCTATTCTGACTCTTAGAAGAGCACTTTTTTTTTTTTTTTTTTGAGACGGAGTCTCGCTCTGTCACCCAGGCTGGAATGCAGTGGCACGATTTCAGTTCACTGCAACCTCTGCCTCCCAGGTTTAAGCAATTCTTTGGTTCAGCCTCCTGAGTAGCTGGAATTATAGGCATGTGCCACCACACCTGGCTAATTTTTGTATTTTTAGTAGAGACAGGTTTCACCATCTTGGCCAGGCTGGTCTTGAACTTCCGACCTCGTGACCTACCCGCCATGGCCTCCCAAAGTGCTGGGATTACAGGTGTGAGCCATTGTGCGTGGCCAGAAGAGCACTAGTTAACTTCTACTCAATTCCTCCATGAGCTGTTTCTGTATGACTTCCACCCACATAACCCTGCAGAGGAAGCACATATTTTATGCTGCTGAGAGATCTGCATGTGCCCTCCAGGTTGAGACTCAATAAAAGGTGCAGGGTTGGATATAACATTAAGTCACAAAGCAGTGAGGCCGCCAGGTAGTAGATGTCTTGGGAAAAGTGCCTCTCATGTGGCTTTTGTCCTCCTTTGCAACTTTTCTGAGAGGGAAGCATAACAGTGTTAATTTTGCTTACTGAGTGAGAAGTAAAAGTCATATTGTGAATTTCCATTTTCCACTAGCCGGCAATTTGAAATCTGCTGGTAACACAGGAAACTTTTAAACAGCTAAGAAATGTTTAAAGAGAGCATCCCCACAGAGAGTGTTTCTTCTACTGGCACACACTTAGGAATGAGCCAATTCCAGATACCCCAGAGAAAGCAAAGGTAATTGAATAGGGATGCTTGTCCCTAGATGTTATTTTTAGTTACTGGCTTCTATCACCTGGTAAAACCATTGCTAGAAATAACTGCTTTGGAATTATTGATGATAGATATTCAGGAGTAGCATCCCTTGTTGTGACAAGGAAAATGTAACACACAAGTGCTCAAATAATTACACAATCCAGAGATCTTGCTGTTACCCTAAATTTCTGTTGTATTTATTGCATATAAAATTGGTTTTAGGTCCTATAATGACTGTAAATTTCCTACAAGACACTTTTGTTAAAAATTGGGTCCATTGAACTTCCTGTTTTATGAAGTCCTGTTTTATGATTAATTTTCTGAGAGCTTTTAAGAGAAATCGGTATTGAAGCCTAGCTTCCCGCTTTTAACTTTGCAAGTGAATGTCTGGAATGGGGAGGGAAGAAGCAGGTTGGTTGATGAAGGTCTTAGATTTCCATACTGAATAATGTCCAATTAATGGAACTCAAAAATGCCTGGACAGGGAAGCTGTAATCCAATTTGTAGCTCTTGGCTTGACTAGTAATAAGTATTTTATGTATATTTCGTATGTGCTCACTGTTTTGGCTTTTTTTTTTTTCCCTTGCTGCATATCCTAGTTCATGGGGAGACTTCCTTTTGGATACCATCTCAGGGCTTGTATTTGATACTGCAAAGGAAGACGTGGAGTTACGGGCCGGCATACCCCGGCAGCTGCTCCTGGTAAGGAGTAAAGACAGGTAGGGATGAAGGATGGTAGCTGCAGCCCAGGCCAGCTGGAGTCCTACCTTGAGGGCCCAGGAGACTTCTTCCCACATGAGCCAGACTTGTCTCCTGTGCTGCACTGCCGAGCTGTGTGACTTGCAGAGTGAACGGAGTGCCGTGTGATCCAAAGAACTGCGATGCTGTGTGGATAGCTCTGTATTTCACAGTGGCAGTAGCAGGCAGTGTGAGAATGTTGGTTAAATGAATAATACGGCCAGGAGAACTGTAGATTTAGCACACATAAGATTACTAGTTAAGAGAGACCCACCGCACTGGAGATCCTGGACTCAGTGTATTTGTTGGCTTTCCTGTTCTTTTATTACATTTTGAAACGGGAATGCTATTTGATTAGTTTTGAGATGAGATGAGTGGATTAGTGCTGAGTTGAGCAAAGGTTGCTTTCTCTGTCTGAAGCATTCATCTTAGGACAGTGACTTTTTACCAAAAGGCAGAGCTCAGACTGTACCATATTCCAAGGGTCTCCATTTCTAGGCAAAATTCTGAAAATTTTTTGCTAACAATAGGCAGCTTAGAATGAACAGTGTTTATAAGGAGATGATGAGATGTCATTCTTAGGGGCTCAGGTTGTCCCTTCCCCTTTGGAGTGACATGGATTAATGTCTATACTAGGTGCTTGGCAGTTTTGCAGTCTACTGTGGAGACAGCTGGGCAACGAGTTCTGCTGGCATCTGGGCCAGGACTCACTTCTGTGTTTCCAGCAGGTGGAATCCACAGCTGTTGCAACAAGACGATTAAGTGGCTTCCTGAGGATGCTTGCAGATCGGCTGGAGGGCACCAAAGAACTGCTTTCCTCAGACATGAAGAAGGATTTTATTATGCACAGGCTGCCCCCTTACTCCGCGGGAGATGGAGCAGAGCTGTCAACACCAGGTGGAGCTTGCTGTTTTCTTACGGGTGGTCAGAGGCTAATGTGGGGTGTTTGAGGTTTTTCTAGATAGGCTTCTCTTTGAACAGATGGAAAGTGTGAAGTGCTTTAGTGTTAATGTGGACCTATCCATCCTTAGTATATATGGCCGGACAAGATGTGCTACCCTCATCCGTTAGCACCCTGCCTCTTAGAAGTCATTTGCAGAAAACTTGTATTCCTGCACGATGGGAAGTAAGAGCCCTGTCCTTTTGGGTGAGAAATGCGTATATTTGTAGGTACTGTGGTATTCATAGTCTTCAGGAAGTTTTAAACATTTGAACATCGAAATAACCTTGTTGGAATTAAGTCAAGGCTGGGTGTTTGTGTTGCTTAAAGGAATACCTGAGGCTGGGTAATTTATATAGAAGTTTATTTGGTTTATGGTTCTGCAGGCTGTACAAGAAGCATGGTACTGGCATCTGCATTTGGAGAAAACCTCAGGCTACTCACAGTTGAGGGGGAAAGGGAGCCGGCATTTCCCCAACACGTGGTGAGAGAGGAAGCAAGAGCAAGGAGAATGCCAGGCTCTTTTTAGCCCCAGCTCTCATGGGAACTAGTGGAGCAAGAACTCACTCACTGACCCTGACCCCAGGGAATTATCTCTTCATGAGGGATCTGCTTCCTGCACTGTGACCCAAACACCTCCCCTTAGCCTGCACCCCCACACTGGGGATCAAATGTGACCATGAGATTTGGACAAACATCCCAATCATAGCGTGGGTAAAATGGTTACCATCAACCAATGAGATTCAAGAAATGGCCAAGATTATCAACCTTCTCCAGGGTACAGGTGCCTAATTTATGACAGGTTCAGGCTGCAAATGATAAAACGTACTTCTGGGTGGATGATGTCATTGATGACTTCCAGATGGATATGTCAATGTCCTATAGCAAAGATCACCAAGAACGTACTCCTTAATTGAGACAGAAATTGGATGTATCGACTTGTTGCAGTGGGTAGACCACACACCATTGGGGACCGCAGGGTATCTCAGTAAAGGGTGCTAGAAAACATTTACAGGAGTTAGGTGGTTTTGGAGAGGGTTCGAGGAAGCAGGGCTTTGCTCTGGATTGATGTCAGGAAATGGAAGGGATTCTATGATGAAGTCTCCTAAATGTTACCCGGTAGGCAGGAGCAGGGTGTGAGGCTGAAGTCATCAGTGGTAAAGCAGAAGCGGTCATTCATTAGCCAGACTAGGGGCATGTTTGGTCAGCATTGTGGTTTGGAATATGTTCTTGCCTTGCCTGAGTTCAGACAGGAGTATGTATGGAGTGGTGCTGTTTTGTCTTGACCTATCATGGTCACAGAGTGATCTCTGATGTTAGTATTCTGTGGAATTGCCTGTGTTCAACAGGACAGCACCAAGACCTAGCTGTGACTGCCAGACCGGCTCTTTGGCTGCTGTTGATTCTCAGGGTTGAGTGAAAGGAATATATATATATATATATATATATATATATAATTTTATATATATAATTTTTTTTTTTTTGAGACAGAGTCTTGCTCCATCGCCAGGTGCCAGGCTGGAGTGCAGTGGCACAATCTCGGCTCACTGCAACTCCGCCTCCCGGCTTCAAGCAATTCTCCTGCCTCAGCTTCCCAAGTAGCTGGGACTACAGGCGCGCACCACCACACCCAGCTAATTTTTTGTATTTTTAGTAGAGATGGGGTTTCACCATGTTGACCAGGATGGTCTCGATCTCTTGACCTCATGATCCACCCACCTCTGCCTCCCAAAGTGCTGGGATTACAGGCGTGAGCCACCATGCCCGGCTGAAAGGAATATTTCTTACTAATTTTTATAAAATTCTTTATTATGACCAAGTGAGAACCACTGAGACAGATAATCTGTAAGGTCCCTTCCAACACTGATTCTGTGTTTACTCTGGAGGAAGCTCAGAATTTGTTTTTGATTGCATCTATTCAAAATAGTAAATGTTTTACAAGTACATGGTTAAATCTTTAGCAGAACAGTTTGCGTGAACACCAGCCTATGGCCCAGACTACTTCAGGGTTATCCTTATCTTAGCTATTATATTCAATCAAGTGACTCTTTCCCCATGCAGATGACCCTGTAAAGCTAGTCTGTTTTTAGTGGCTGCTGTTCCACTAAGTTAAATCCAATTTGGAAAAAAATTTTTTTTTTCTCCGTGGACTTTATTAGATGACTTTTATAGGATACCATGCTTGACCTACATAGACTGAATAATTTGCCAGGGTCACACACCTAGTAATTGGTGGAGTAGAGCAATTTTGGTCTCCGTCCTTCCAGAGTCCACATGTTGAGCAAGAAGCTTGTCGAGGACACAAACTGGAGGAGTGAGTGTTCTGTGCAGAAGGCAGCACAGTCTTACATGCTGCGTTAGCTTCTGTGCTTCGATGGTATTACTGTTATCTATTTATTGTACTTACGAACTTACATTATTATCTGATTCTGTGTCTGTCTTCACTGTAAGAATGAGCTCCGTAAAGATGTGAACTACAATGTGAGTACAGTGTTGGGGTGAGCAGATTCTTCAGCTGGAGAGTGTGCCATGTCTGGATTCAGCTGTAAATTGTTAGTAAATGTGTTTCCTATGTGATTGTGTCTGTAAGCAAGTTTGAATCTGCCCGTTTCCTTTTTTGAAGGCCAGCTCTGTCTCTTTGGGGTCTTCTAGGTGGCAAGTTACCGAGGCTGGACAGTGTCGTGAGACTGCAGTTTAAAGACCACATTGTCCTCACGGCACTCCCGGATCAGGATCAATCTGTGAGTATCCAAGAGGGAGGAGATTGCCTTTCTTCTCAGGGCATTTTTCATTAGGGGCCTCAGGTTATCAGACTGACCGCTGGTCTCTGCCCTTCTCCTTTAGGAACCCACCTGCATTCAGTTTAATGCCTTTTCTTCAGGTCAGATGATGACCAGATCTCACAGTTCCAGTTCCATATCTTCCTGCCCTCATCCCCACAGAATCTTCCTTCATTCCCTCTATGTGGTGATTAATGTCCTGTCTTTGCTTCCCGTCCTACTTCAGGCCTTACTGTTCTGGCTTGGACAGCCGCAGACCTCTTTCCTGAGTTTCCCAGCCCCAATCCTCCACGCTGTGCATATCCGTCTATGTGTTTTTGTGGATATTGTGTCCCCTTAAACTCTGTCCTGCAAATTATGGAGAACAAAGTCTATGTTCTGTAACTTTGCTACCTAGCCCAGCGATTCCCCAAACTGGCTCACTGATGATAGAGTCAATTGGAAAGCTTTTTAAAATGAAAAATTCCCGGACTTCATCTGGTCTTGGAGCCTTTGCATTTATGTTTTCATAGAGCTCCCCGTTGTCCTAAGGGCCTTGGAACAATCCCATACCATATAGCTTCACCCCATTCCTCCTAATCAGCTCTCTGAGGAGGTATCCCATGAATGATCAAGGGGGATGAGGGGGCACTCAGCTTTTCCCTATAACCAGATTGTTCCAGCCATCAGGGCCAGACTTGGAATTTACACACACACATATATATCCCTCAAGAGTGCACATTCCTACATTCCGTTTTTTTTTTTTTAAAGTGATTCTGATAACCAATTTGAGACATAATACGCTAGGCTAAGATTTTTTTGCCCTTATCTAAAAGAGGTGACAAAGAATGACTAAAGGCTCTGGAAGAGACAATAAATTGCACTAAGAGGGGGAGTGAAGGGAGGTAGGGACCATTTGGGAGGGATGGAGTTTTTTTATAGATCACACAGCTGGTATTTGTCAGGAGTTAATGCCTTCATGATGTTCATAAATTGTCAGTTTATACCTAGGAATGTCAGATTTTTTTTTGATTCAAAAAAGACAGTGCAGGTATGATTAAAAAGAAACTGAGCATTTCTTTGGTAAGTTGATACGTAAATCATTGCTCTCTCATTAAATCCTGAAGATGCTCTTCCAGGTAGCACTCCGGCTGTTTTAACAACTTAGAATGCCCATTAATTGCCACATACAAAGAGTAACCTGTGGGGACTAATGAAGTATAGACGTTGTGTGGATGCACACACCCATCACGTTTTGCCAAAAGGATTCTTTCCAGTATTCAATACATTTCACTTGAGCACCAAGGCTTTTAAGACTTTTCTTCTTGGTGTTGACCTATTGGAAAACCTCCCTAGTACTGACACCCTCAATGATGGCCTCATGCATTTTTTCCCCCAAAGGATGAAGCTCAAGAAAAGATGGTTTACATCTATCATTCCTTAAAGAATAGGAGAGAGACACACATGATGGGAAACGAGGAGGAAACAGAGGTTTGTTCCAACTGAAAACAAATGTCTTTCCTGTGATTTGGGTGGTGGTTGGGAAGAATTATTTTTGATTTATAGGTAATATGGTTTTTATGGCTGCAGTGTGGACTTACCACTTTGCACTACTCACAGAGCTCTAGCATGGGAATGATTAAGTCAGACACTTCTGTGATACATGCACACCAGTTTTAAAACATACTAGCCGGGACCTGTAGCCTTACAGGAATGGTATAATGTAAAGCATTTCAAATGACTACTATCACTTACTACATAAATTAGGATGCCTTTTATATAGAAGTAAGTTGGCATCTTTTATGTTATCAAATGGTAGTATATCTAAAATACTCATGAAAGGGTATCAAAAATAATGGTGTATTGAGAATACATTTACAGGAAAATGCCACTTCGGTGACATAAAGTAGTATACATATATTTTGACTAACTAATTTATCCTTTTTCAGTCTCACGGACTTCGTTTTCCTTTGTCACATTTGGATGCACTGAAGCAAATTTGGAACAGTTCAGCTATTTCTGTCAAGGACCTGAAACTTACTACAGATGAGGAAAAGGAAAACCTGGTATTATCCCTCTGGACAGAATGTTTAATCCAAGTAGTTTAGTACCTTTGCAGAATCAAATGCCTACTATTTTATATGCACATATTAAAAGCAAAGACCCGAGCCGAGGAGAAGATGAATTCAAGTTTCCTTACCTGCTCATCATCTACTAACAAACATAAAGCCTCCCTGTTACAGGTGGTCGGTTGGCCCGATGTACTAACAAACAAACAGGGGCACACGAAAGAAAGAACAGCAAATTACCAAGTGTCTCAGAAAATGACAAAACTATATTTTGATAAGTTTATTTAATCCAGTGTGGTAGAAAAGGCACAATTCCAATATATCAGTCATTTAGAATTGAATGTCGTTAACCTGGCTTTGTTCTTTGGAAGAAACAACTTTAAAGAAAGAGCTTTAGCTCCAGAAAAAATTTAAACAATTAACACAACGAAGAAAAAATTAAAAAAAATTTTTTTTTTACAATGAAAATATACATACCTTTGTGTATAGACAAGCCCCCATCCATTAAAGTTATCCTGTAACATAAATTTTATTAAATACTGCCCACAGATGAGAGGCACTCAATACCTATGGACAAAAGGGGGTTACAGAGGCTGCTTAAAAGATGGAGAAAAGCCTGAGGGAAGGAGGAAAAGACCCAGTATTTACATGGAAAGACTAAGTCTATAAAAAATACTCAAAATAGTGGGTCTTTTTAAAAATAGTCACTGTTACTTTACATTCTAAAGTGCATATAGGTTGATATTTTTAAAAAATCATTGGAGAATTTAATCTTTTTTTAAAAAATATAGAGCATTTTTCTGCTTTCTGGTGAAAGTTGGGGATAAAAGGAAAAGTTGTCTTAATGTAAGTTTCAATCCAATTCAGCAGGGAAAACTGCTTGTGAATTGTGCAGTAAAAGGTGGTAATGACTACTGGAAGCTAAGTCAAAGGCGATTTCCTACCTGATTTTACTGGCATAAAAGTTATTTAAAATGGGAGTGAAAAACTGAAGTTTCTATTATCATCTAGTAGATAAATCAACTCCACATTTACTTGAAAAGATGGTAAGGTCAAGGTTCAAATGCTACTTTGTTTTAATTTGGACATTTGAAATTTCTCTTGAGGCCAAGAAAAAAAAAAAGATGCTGCTTCTTAACTCTAGGATGAAGTGTCAGTGTAGAGACAGGCAACCACTGTTGTAGAGTCTTGTCACCTAAAGGGAACTTGGTTAATATAAGAGTGCAAGTTCGGCCTTAGGTTATTTGTACTTTTTTAGTTTGAAGGACTGAAGAAATAATGGCTACAGAAAATACTTTACTACTTGTGCCTTGTTCCTAACAAAGCTGAGGTCCCTGCATGGGGTTAGTTACAAGTATAAATACTTACAAGGTGCACTAGTTATAAGGCCTCAGTATAGAAACCTTAAAGTTTATGTAGGAAGGCTTAATACATTTTCAGATGTTGATGATAAAAAATTACTCATCTGTTTGCAAAAGGATGACTCGACCTATAGGAAAATCTGTTTCCTTATGCTTTGTCCTTACACAAGCATCTAGGTAGGACATTAATAAATAATACAGGATAACAGCAATACCAGTGTCCAATAATGGGCCGTCAGGAATAGGATTCATGTTTGGTGGACAGGAGAGAAAATACACACGTCAGGAAACTTGCTCACCACAGCTGCAGATCGCGAATAGAACCTTTCCCAGACGTCATCATATTTTCTTCATAAGAACACTGAGTCATGGCAAGAATATTTTGGGCTTTTCCATAGTTAAAAGCAATAGTCTCAGAGACTGGAGAAGAAGTTCATTCTGCTCAGTGATCCAGGAGTGTGAGGACAGTAGCTTCCTTTCCACGTCCACAAGACAACGACAGATGTGAGTTTCCTCCTTCTTTGCTCTTTCTAGGGATGTTGATTCTCTCACAATATTTCGATGTCCCATTTCTGTGTTTCTTCTCCCTCCAGGGGCTGATTCACAATTACATGAGTCGTGTCACAATAATTTCCTCCTGAAACAGAAATTCCAAAAGAAAAGATTATTTTTTCAGGCATGTGCTTGGCAATTTCACAATTTTCACAAGCTTCTGTTCAGCTTACCGTGTCAGTGGATTAATGTGCCATTTACAAAGAAGTGTGAAATGGGAAGCTGAGTTTGAACAGGCTTAGCCATTATTCACCTCAAATTGGACCTTATTATGACTCAAATTGAAATACTAAAAGGCATAATACATGACTGTGCAAGTGGTGTGCCTTAACAATGCAATTCTTCAGAACCAAGTGCTCTGAGAGAACTCTGGCTGAATGTCAGCTGCTGTGTTTTTGTTTCTACACCAACAAAACTGTGACTAACCCAATTAAAGCAACAGCCATGAATAATACTGGCCCTGACCTTGCTGAATTCAAAAACAAGGTTAATTGATACCGACATAAGTTCTAGCTGAGGGTTTTTAAGGACCATAGCAATTCCTGGCAAACACTAGGTATGTTTCTAAGAAACAGATGACATTCATTTTATGGTTTATGGTGCTTCAAATTTAGAACTGTTCTGAGTTCAGGTAGCAGATGAAAGTTTTACAACTGTACTAATGAACAAAAACCCTAGGCTTTGTTGTTTGGGTTTTTCTGCTGCTTGTTTGTAAAGCTGTGTATCTTAACTTTTTTCAAGCATAATTTTAAATGACTTAACATTTCTCTTACACATAAGAATGTCCTTTACCCAGAATGAGGAGATTTGGAACTGAAACTAATATCCAGGGACATAAAATTGGGTATCCTCAAAGGCCCACCTTTAACATCAAGGACAAGTTGATCACTGAGATAAGAGCTGATGGTTCCATTTTTATTCAGTCTCCACTTCTGCCTGAATTGCCCATGTTCAGTCCACAGAGCTACTTTAGCTCCAGGTGTGTCTCGGCCACCAATCACATCAAGACATGTATCACTGGCCTAAAAAGGTTAAGAAATGATTAACTGGCAGTACTGTGTTTGCTAAAGTAAGTTGAATTACATCCTTTTTCTTTTTAGGTAAACAAATCATAGACATGAAGTGTGTATGTCTTATCTAAAAACAGTACTACATAGTACTACATAGTATAATTTCAGTAATTGAATGTCTTCTTTATGGCTGTGGGTAGGAGATGGTACAGAAATAACCCTACTGAAATAGAGGTACTTGTTTTTAATAGGATGTCTACATCTGACAAAAGATGTTCCATGAAGATTTGCTGAACTGGAATTAACATGTTAAGTCCTTGTTTGCTCAAAATGTATTATGTTGAGCTTGGTTTTTGTATGAAAACATTGCGTGATGGGCTAAAGATATCCGGACAATAATTACTTTTAAATGCTTCTCATTTTTGAAGCATGAGAAAAAGTAGATAATCCACTGGTGATACAATAAAACACAGACTTAATGTTTTTAAACTAGGGTTCTATTTTCAGTGCATTAAACATAACGGAGGGGTCACAGAAAAGAACAAACCTAAATTTCCAATAACAGCTTTCTTCTACTACTACACTTCATTGTATATTTTGAAAATGAAAGGGTTTTCACATATTTAGAATCACAGAGACAGCCGATTGTATCTGGGCCATCAAGTAAGGAACATCTTACAAAAGCACATTGTCCAACATTAGATCTGGTGACTTAAACCATTGGTTGTAAAAAATCACTTAGTTATATCCAGAGTATGTGATTACCTTTGTGTTTACCTAAAAATTGAAACTGGATTTTCTACATCAAAAAATTAAGTCAATTTTCTTTGAATATTTTAGTTATATATACGGCAGTATTTTTATAATCAACACCTGTTTCTATGAAGTTGCACTGTTATATCATGCTAGTTTGACAAAATTCTGGTTTTCAAAAGAAACTGAACAGAAAGTGGCATACCATATCAGTGGGATTACTTACCTTGGATTTAAAGATACCTCGGCAGTAGTGCCAGATCTGAGTATTCTTTCCACTATAGGGAGAAATGCACACAGATGTTGCCCTGGTATCTGCTAGATTTCCAATGACTGTCAGATATTCATCCATGGCACGGTTCTTTATTCTGATGTACACTGCAGGCTGTGACAGGGGAGAAACAGCCATTTAGAAATAAACTTTTGAATCTGGAAATGAATCCTTCTAGAGGAGGAAAGCTGCGAGGGAAATTGAGAGGTAACTATCTTAGTTATATCAGTTTCATTCTTTCCCTTTAGTAAATATGCATACATTAATATCGTAAATCCTTAGGCCATGGACCACAAAGCTTAAATTGTACAATCTCTCTTACACTTTTTGAAAAGTGCCCTTTTGAATGACATAAAGTAAAAGTTTCTTTCACAGAATCCCATGTGGCGAGGAATGGGGCAGTAAAGAATTCGGGACTTGATGAGTTTCATTCAATAACTAGTGTGTCCCAGCTGTGCTGAGGGAGGTAGGGGAGTTAGAATAAGGGTAAGGTATTACCTGCAAGGATTTTATAACAACTTCAGAAAGACAAGTAATTAGACATACTGTGAAGCTATGCCTAAATGCTGGAAGTTGTCTCTGGGAGGTCTTGAAAAACCCAGATAGCGGAGGGCCCTAGTAGCTGTAGCTGTGATTACTCTGTTTACGTAAGACATTTACATTTCTTCAAAAGTAGACACCGTATATGTTTAATGACTATACTTAGATATTCAAAAATTGGGTAACAAAAATCTTCATCTCGTTGGCCTGGAAGCTTTAAGATACATTCAAAAAGTTTTAAAATATTAAACCTGGAACCTGCCTCTAAGGAGAAGAGCTAATAGTTTATTGTGCACATAGTATGTGTAAGCAGCATGCTAAATGTGTTCTGTGCCATTATGTTATTTGTCAGAATAACCACAAAAACCTTTTAAGAAAGTACAATTACGACCCTTGTTTTGCAAATAAGGTGAACACAGATATGTAAAGAAGCCAGATTCCTCTTAATCAGGATGCTCTCAGACCTATGTTGAAATGCACTAGTTGCTCTTAGGCACAGGGAATAAAAGACGAATTCCAAAGGTGGGGGTGTAAGACAATGAAAGGGCAGGGCACATAATCGAAACACAACAGAAGCCATTATTTCAGCCCTGTGACTTAGGCCTCCAGCCTTAATGTCATACAATACAGGACACCCAACATCCCCATTGGTCATCTCATTGCCATCCCAATTAGAACCTTGGCTGAGTAATAACAACAAATGGTCTCTAGAGAGCACTTTCATGCCAAAAAACGTTAGTGCTAGGTAAATGCAACGTGGTCGTATGGTAAGAGCGCCAATGAACAGTCTACTGTTTTTGAAACTTTTGATAGATCAACATGAGGCGAACAGAATTTTGGTAACTAAAGCTTCCTAAGGAAATACACATTCTCAGCACTTAAATAAGCCAATAGAAGAACCAATTATCTGGCCATTTAAAGCAGGTGAACAAGACCTCTTACTTGGCAAAATGTTTTAAATGTTTCAAATCTCTACTTCCAACATTAGCAATGCAGCAGTACTATACGTAAATGTCTGTAACTCAGCCTGATCTCCCACTGCAATTATTAATTCTTGAGGCTTCAGTATATTTTTATTACATTTTCATTACCTTGTACATATAAGAAAACAGGCATGACCTTCACAGATGACAGAGCTCCAGTTACTTTAGGACCAAACATCACAGTTTTAATCAATTAACTCAAGCAAGGTACTAATTACCCTTATTACACATTTGTAGTCTGACTCCTCTGTAATTATACTTAAATCACAGATATTCGTTATAAGTACCTTAGTGACTTCCTAACTCCCAGCCTCAAAGAGGATCACATTTTAATTAGTCCTGAATTTCTAAACAAGAATATGAACTAAAGCAGTACCAATAATCTTACCACAAATTTAAATGTGACCCACACACTACTGTTGTAGGAACTCAGAATTCCTTTGTAGGATTTCAAAACTGTGACCTAAATAGGAAAAATCTATTAAAATATTATTTTGAAATTAAGTGGTTAATCAGAATAGGAATCAGGTAGCTCCTAAAGCACAATGAAAGAAAACAGCATATTCTTCTTCTTTAAAAAAAAAAAAAAAAAAAAAAACTTCCTTGTAAAAGTAGAGGTGGCTTTTTTTTTTTTTTTAATTGTACTTTAGGTTCTGGGGTACATGTGCAGATCATGCAGGATTGTTGCATAGGTACATACATGGCAATGTGGTTTGCCTCCATCCCCCACATCACTTACATCTGGCATTTCTTCCCGTGTTATCCCTCTCCGACCTCCCCACCGCCCCTGCTGTCCCTCCTTTGGCCCCCCGCAACAGACCCCAGTGTGTGATGCTCCCCTCCCTGTGTCCATGTGTTCTCACTGTTCAACACCTGCCTATGAGGGAGAACATGTGGGTCTGATTTTCTGTTCTTGTGTCAGTTTGCTGAGAATGATGGTTTCCAGATTCATCCATGTCCCTACAAAGGACACGAACTCATCATTTTTTATGGCTGCATAGTATTCCATGGTGTATATGTGCCACATTTTCACTGTCCAGTATATAGTCGATGGGCATTTGGGTTGGTTCCAGGTCTTTGCTATTGTAAACAGTGCCGCTATGAA
>CAUYLG010073016.1:0-10000 GCA_963573385.1 Cacajao melanocephalus
TCTGTTTCTTAGTTTTCCTTTGGCGGACGCCCCTTCCCCGCACAGCTGGACCTTCCCGGTTCAGCTGTGCTTACTGTGAAACTCTCAGTCCTCAGCGCTTCCAATTGCTGTTCTCCTTGTGGGGTTGGGACCAGCCAAGCCAGACTCAAAGGGCACCCCGTCCCGTATACTCCGCACCGAGAAGCGCCATGCCGGGGCACTGGCAAAACAGCCGTGCCGGCCAAAAAAGTCGCGCTGGCGACCCGTGTGGCTCCTCCGCTGGGAATCTCCCAGTCTGTGGGCAACAAAAATTCGTCTGAAAGTGCGGCGTCCACTCGTTCTCTGCGCTTTCACTGGGAGCTACAATCTTGAGCTGTTGTTAATCGGCCATCTTGGATCTCTCTCCAGCACTGGTTTTTTTTGGGATGGGGATGGCTGGGAATAGGTTGAGGGTAAGGGTGGGGAAGTCAAGAGTCAGTTTGGAGCTGGTTAAGTTTGAGATGTCTTTTGGAGATCTAAGTGAACTTATTAAGTGGGTAGCCTGGAACTCAGAGGGCTAGAGATACACATTGGAGAGAACAGGTTGTTAATTAACCAGACAACCTTAGAGGGCTTATAAGGGAGTCATGGGTATTCTACATTTTGAGATAAGGTAGAGGAAAAGGGGCTGGCAGAGGAAACAAAGAATATATATCACTACTAAGCGAACATAGTAGGAAAATAAAGGAGTAAACCAGCTAACGAAACTTCTATAGAGTTTCAGTTTACTAACTTAGGTAAGTCCAGATGAGAAGATAAAGCAGGATTAGCTAATCAATATCAGTAGAAAAGGGGACTGTCTCACAGCCCCTTCCAATGTAGGAGAGAAGAACTATTGACATATTACAGTTGCCTTAAGTAATAATGAACCTGTGTGTAGTAAGAAACAATATATGAATAGAGTTAGCTAAATAAATATTCTGTTAAACTATTAGGCTGGGATCAGAACAAAACAAACAAGGAAGCAAAACTCCCAAACAGTTCATAACTGCTAGTTCTTCTTTGATGAAATTTAAGCCAAATTGACTCTTGTGTCAGGTCTTTTGTTCTTTTACTGGGGGACTAGAAATATGTGACTTGTAATTCAATTGTGTGTAATCACTAACCCTTCAAAACAATATTCCAGGAGAATAGCTAATGTATGCTGGGCTTAATATCTAGGCGATGGGTTGATAGGTGCAGCAACCACCGTGGCACATGTTTACCTAAGTAACAAGCCTGCACATCCTGCACATGTATCCTGCACCTTAAAATAAAACAATATTTTAGGAGGAAAATATCCTTTTCAGATTTAAAAATTTTGTGACTCATCTTGATCTAATATTTAGTAAAAGAGAAAGACCACCTACTGTAAGTTCTTGTCTTCAACACATTCTATATCTCCTTTTTCTCATTTTTGGAGCAAGAATGAATTTGAAAACAGACATAAAGAAAGCCCAGAGTCTGGGTGCAGTAGCTCACACCTGTAATCCCAGCACTTTGGGAGTCTGAGGCGGGCAGATCACCTGAGGTCAGGAGTTTGAGACCAGCTTGGCCAACATGGTGAAACTCCGTCTCTACTAAAAATATAAAAATTAGCCAGGCATGGTGGCAGTCTCAGGTGCTCAGGAGACTGAGACAGGAGAGTTTCTGGAATCCAGGAGGCAGAGGTTGCAGTGAGCTGAGATCATACTACTGCACTCCAGCCTGGAGTATCTGAGACAGCATGGCTCTGTCTCAAAAAAAAAAAAAAAAAAGAAAAAAAAGAAAAAGCCCAGAAATTAATTCTTGTATAATGGTGAATGAATTTTTGAGATCAGATGAGATTGGGCACATTCAGGGTGGTATCACCATAAATAAATGGATTTTCCACAAGGGTGTCCAGACTATGCAATGTTTTTTCAGCAAATGTTCCGGGAAAAATCCCCATATGCAAAAGAATGAAGTTGAAACTTTACTGTACACCACATACAAAAAATAACTCAAAATAGACTAAAGACCTAAATGTAAGAGCTAAAACTATGAAACACTTAGCTGAAAACAGATGAGAAGCTTCATGACAATGGATTTGGCAATGATTTATTGGATATGACACCGAAAACACAGGCAACAACGAAACATAAACTGGGACTTCATCACCGTTATAAATTTCATGTATCAGAGACACTATCAAGAGTGAAAAGACAACTCACAAAATGGGAGAAAATGTTTGCAAATGATATATCTGATAAGGGATTCATATTCAGAATGTATAAATAACCCCTACAAGTTAACAGCAGAAAAAACTCAGGCAACCCCTTTCAAACATGAATGGATATTTCTCTAAAGAAGATATACAAATGGTCCATAAGCACATGAAACATGTTCAACATCACTAGTCAGAAGAAAAATGCAAATCGAAACTACAGTATCACTTCACACCCATTAAAATGGCGGTTATCAACAAAACAAAATGAAACAGAAAATAGGTGTTGGTGAGGATGTGGAGAAATGGAAATTCTTGTGCATTGCTGAAGGGCGTGTAAAATGGTGCAGCCACTTGGAAGACAGTTTGACAGTTCCTCAAAAAATTAGAATTATCATATGATCTAGTAATTCCAGTTCTGCGTACACATGCCCCAAAATTGAAAGCAGGTACTCAAACAGATACTTGCAAACCATGTTCATAACAGCATTATTCACAGTAGTCAAAATGTGGAAACAATTCAATATCCATCAATAAATAAGATGGCTCACACCTGTAATCCCAGTGTTTCGGGAGGCGGAGGTGGGAGGCTTGCTTGAGGCCAGGAGTTTGAGATCAGCCTAGGCAGCATAGAGAGACTCTGTACAAAAGACTTAAAAAATTAACTGGGTACGATGGTGTGTACCTGTAGACCCAGCTACTCAGGAGGCAGAGGCCAGGGGAGTCTGAGGCTACAGTGAGCTATATAAATAGGTAAACAAGATGTGGTATATACAAAATGGATGGAAATTCTGACATACGCTATAATATAAGCGAAGCTCGAAAGTATTAAGTGAAATAATCTAGAACTAAAAGGATATCATATGATTTTGCTTATGTGGAATATCTGGGATAGGCAAATTAGTGCGACAGAAAGTAAAATAGAGGTTATCAGGGCCTGGGGAAAGGAGAGCAGGAGTGGTTAGTATTTCAAGGGTATAGAGGTCCTGTGTGGAATCGTGAAAAATTTCTGGAGGTGGAGGGGGTGATGGCTGCAGAACACTGAGAATGTACTTAGTACCACTGAAGTGTATACACTTAAAAATGGTTAACATGGTAAATTTGACCACAATACAAAAAGAATACACAATCCCCAAAAAGAAATAATGGATTTGAGAATCTCTAATCACCTCTGGCCAGCAAGTCTCTTCTCTTTGTTCTATTGGAGGGCTAGCTCTCTTCTGAACTTAATGACTACCTCAGTGAAGAGGAAAGACATCTATTACAACCTTGTCAGTTTTCCCTTGATAACATGTGCCAGAGTATTGCAGTCTTTACATTTAATCGTAGTCCCCTCAGTGGCTTCTACAGAGAGCCTTGCTCAAGCAGTCAGCTTTGTGAGTAGTTACTACCTGCAGAACTTGTATTCCACTACCCTGTCCACTTCATAGGAATGTTAAAACTAATTCCTAACACACAGTGGACACCCACAGCATTCCAGTATTAACCTTGACACCTGATGAGGACTATATATTTCTACTTTTTTTTCAGCTTCTGTTTGTATAGCTGAATCAAAGCCAAGATATAATTATCCTCCTGGGATGGCTAGATGTCCTTATGACTTGTTAGTAGAGAAAAATAAGTTGATGTATACTTGTATACGTGTATGCACATGTGTATATGTATGTATAGAGAGACAGACACACACATGAGCTTAGAGTTCTTCGTCTGCTTTTCCAAGCGTGCTTTCATAGATCTTGCATGTATTTTATTATATCTCTGAGAAGTAGGTTGGAGCAGAAAATCCCCCCTCATTTAAGTCAGTGAAAAATGAAATTACTGATGAGAAATGATTCAAGTTAATACTAACACAAATAAGCTCTATGATTTGTTTACATTGGGAATCACGTTCATCAGATGAAATTATTGTGCATAATTCATAGGATTTCTGGTGATTTTATATTGATAACCCTGAACATTTTCTAGTCATAATTTCTTATTTTGAAGATCTGGAAGCAAAACCTTCTTGAGGTTCTAATCTTAAACATGAGCTAGCTAGCATCATCTAAAATTAACTGTACTCTTGAGGAAAGCATTTTCTAAAAGTCACTGTTTTTCTAAAATCCTGTCTTTTTCAAATGCATAAGCATCTCAGATGAATGTCACGCCAGTGCGCACTGCCAGGCCTGCCTCAGTAGTCTGGGTGTTCAGATCTTGGCTTAGATTTGGGCCAATCTAGGGCAGGTCTGGAGAAGCTCCAGGACTTATGAACTCAGTTAACACCCCCCACCTCTATCCCACCCAGAAATGTTTTCTCTAGAAAACAGTTCTCCAACATGAGCGGCTGGGTTTTTGTTCTGCCCCATCTCTTTCTCTTCCACCAGAACAGCTCTGCTTGTACATGCTTTACACATTGGATTTCCATCTCCTTTTTCAAAAGTTTGAAAATTATTTCCCTCAAGTAAGCTAAGTTTGGATTAGCTCCAGGAACTGACTTAACTCTCTGGACCATCTTTGGATCAGAGATGACATGAGGTCAGCATCACAGGTCTAGGTTTCAGCAGTAGAAGAACAGCATTTTCTGAAGATACGGATGATTAAAAACATATAACTTGTAATTTGCCTTGAAGATGCCTGTATTGAAGATATTTTCTCCCTTCCCACCTTTTAGTGTTCTAAGACTGAAGGAAAAAACTAATACAATAACAGAAATTATAAGTTACTGAACAAAAAAAGGGCAACAAAACTCAAGATGTATACTTAGAACATAAAAGGAGAGCTTACTGTTATGCTTAGAATATAAAACGAGTACTTTTGGTCTGTTCTTAATTAATCAAGGAAATGAGGGTTATGTGAGGTTGTCATCAAAAAGGATAATATGTCCCCCAAATTATAAATTATATACCTCTGTTATTCCAATGCACTATAACCTTTTCTATAGTTTAGATATTATATAGAATTACATCTACTTGGACAAAAAAACAAAAACAAAAAAACCAACATCTAAAAGCAGATGTCATTAGAATTTCTATCTTAGCCAATCTAACATCGCAACAAGTTACACTCACAAATGCTTAGCTCTCAGAAAGGATAGTTTTCAAAGTTAAATTGTGAAATGTACAGCAAAGTCACTAAATGAGATAATTCATTGTATGGAATTATTATTTATAAAGTAGTTTGAAGTTAAAAATGTTTTCCAAGACGTAATTAACTTTAGAATAACGTACCTACCTTATTCTGAATAAAATCAGATGATTTTTATGGAAAAATGCATTTGTATTTTTGCTTGAGCATGGAACTTTTGCTTTCTTATAGCTTCAGGGATTGAATTCATTTTTTGATTGTCTTAATACATTCTCCTGTGTGTTTAAAAGTCAGCTCTATTGAGCTATAACCTCCATGCAATAAAACATGATTTTAAACACACTAATTTGTTTACTTTTGACAAGTTTGTATACCTGCATAGCCACCACACCATCATGTTATACTCAGCATATCTATTTTTGATGTTCATCCATGTTGGTTGTTATTTATCGTTGTGGTACTGTATTGCATGGATATAATGCAATTTGTTTATTCATCCAGTCGTTGATAGACATTTGAGCTATCTCCAGTTTGGCTATTGTGACTAAAACTGCTATGAACAATTTAATACAATTCTTCAGGTGGATATATGTTTTCATTTATCTTGGGTGAATACCAAGGAGTGGAATTTTTGGGTTGTGTAGTGATGGCACAGTATATGTTTTGTCTTTCCCTAATGACTAATGGTGTTGATCATCTCTTCATATGCTTATTTCTCTTTTGTATATGTTCTTTGGTAAAGTGTTTGTTTAAAATGTTGCCCAATTAAAAAAATTGTGTTTTCTTTTTATTTAGTTGTAAGAGTTTTAAAATATTCTTTATATATTCAGCATGCATAAACACATATTTTTAACAGCTTTATTGAGATACAGTTCACATACCATAGTTACCCCATTAAAATATATAATTACATGGATTAGTATATTCACAGTTGTGCAAATATCACCACAATCTAATTTCGAACACTTTCATCACCCTAAAAAGAAACTTATACCCATTAGTAGTCAGTCACTCCCCATGCTCTTCTCACCTCCAGCACTATGCAGCCACGTATCTACTTCCTGTCTATACTGATTTGCCTATTTTGGACATTTCATATACTTGAATAATAGGACATGTAGTCTTTTGTGACTGGTTTCTTTCACTTGGCATAATGTTTTCAGGATTCATCTATCTTGTAGCATGTATAAGAATTTCATTCCTTTTTAAAGTTGCATAGTATTCCGTTGTATGGATATACTACATTTTAACTATTCATCAATTGATGGATTTGGGTTGTTTACATTTTTTGGCTATTATAAGTAATACTGCTATAAACATTCATATATAGGTTTTTGTGCAAACATGTTTGAAATGTCTCTTGGGCATATGCATAGATGTTTTGCAAATATTTTCTCCCTGTCTGTGTATCCCATTCTGATTTTCTTAACAGTATCCTCTTAAGAGATTTACATTTTGATGAAGTCCAATCCAACAATTATTTTCTTCTATGATTCATGCTTTTAGTGTCTTATCTAGAAAGCCTTTGTCTAACTCAAGATCACAAAGAATTTATTTTCTTCTAGAAGTTTTATAATTTTAGCTCTTGTATTTAGGTCTATAATCCATTTTGAATCAATTTTTGTATATGGTATAAGGATCAAGTTCATTTTCCTGCATATGGATATCTAGTATCAGCATTGCTTTTGAAAAGATGATCAGTCACCATTTATACTCTGAAACATTTGCAAAAGTCAATTGGCTATGTATATGTGGGTCTTTTTTCTACTATTATTTCTGTTTTCTTGATCTACATCTATATTCTCTCACTCAATACAATGTTGTCTTGATTACTGTAGCTTTATAAAAATGACTCTAAGAACCATTTAGTGTAAGTCCTCCAACTGTTTTTTTGCAAAACTGTTTTGCATACTTGAAGTCATTTGCATTTCCATGTAAGTGTAGAACCAACCTGTCAATTTCTGCAAATACGTGGCTAAGATTTTTACTGCAACTGCATTGAGTCAATAAATCTTGGGGAGAATTGACATCTTAATGATATTGAGTCTTCTGATCCATGAACATAGAGTATCTCTCAATTTTTGTTGCATTTTTAATTTCTTTCCCACAACATTTTGTAGTTTTCTGTACAGGTTTTGCCCATATTTTATCAAATATCTTTATATTATATTCTTGATATTTAAAAAATGTCCATTCTTCTCACTAGACAGAATATGATTGATTTTTGCATAATGACCGTTTATCATGCAACCTTACATTCACCTTTCCTAGTTTTTTGCAAATTCCTTATTTTCTACAGACAGCCAAACTGTCTGCAAATAAAGTTTTACTTCTTTTTACTCCAATGTATATTTCTTTCATTTGTTTTTGCCATGGTACCCTGGGTGGGATCTCCAGTACAATGTTCAATAAAGGTGTGAGAGCAGCTATTCTTGCCTTCTTCCTAATTTTAGGGGGAAAGCATTGAATCTTACATGCCGAGTATGATGTTAACTATAGGTTTTTTTGTTGATGCTCTTTATTAGGTTGAGAAAACTCCCTTCTATTCCTGGTTGCTGAGAACGTTTATGGCTTGGTGTTGAATTTTGTCAGATGCTTCTTTTACACTTACTAATTATGTTTTTTTCTTTTTATGCTGTAAGTACAGTGAATTACACTACAAATGGCCCCTACCTTATGATGGCTTGACTTTATAATCTTTTAACTTTATGATGGTGCAAAAGCAGTACACATTCAGTAGCAATCATATTTTGATATTTCAATCAAAATATTTTTTGATCAACCATAATTTTGATCTTTTCTTGGGATAGCAATATGCAGTACAATCCTCTTATGATGTTGCAAAACAGCAGTGGCCACAGCTTCGTCAGCCACATGATCATGAGGTTAAACAACTGATACTCCACAGTGTTCTACTGTGTTGCCAGCATTCAACATTTTCTTGTAAAATAGGCTTTGTATTAGATGATTTTGCCCAACTGTAGGCTGTTCTGAGCATGTTTAAGTTAGGTTAGGCCAGGCCATGTTGTTCAGTAGGTGTACTAAATGCATTCTTGACATGGTATTTTAAACTTATGATAGATTTGTTGGGATGTAACCCCTGGGAAGCAGTGTCTGTACTGATTTTTGAATGCTCAAAAACCTTTCACTCCTAGGATAAATCTCACTTGGTCATGATGTATTTTTCTTTAGATATATGGTTCAAATTGATTTCCTAAATTTTGTTAAGAATTTTTGTATCCATGTTTATAAGCAACATCAATCTGTAGTTTTTGTTTCTTGTAATGTCATTGTGTGTTTTGGTATGAGGTTAATGCTGGTTTTACAGGCTGAAGTGTTTTCTCCTCTTCAATTTTATGGATGAGTTTGTGTAGGATGGGTACAGTTCTCTTCCTTAAATGTTTGGTAGAATTCACCAGTGAAGTTGTTTAGGCTGGGAATTTTGTTTTTGGGAAGATTTTTTAGGTTATCTATTTCTTCTTGAGTGTATGTTGGTAGTTTGAGTCAAGAAATAGGTCATTTTCATCTAAGTTGCCAAGTTTACTGGCATGAAGTTCTTAGTATTTCCTTATTATTTACTCTGTAGGATCTAAATGTTTTCTCTCTGTCTTGATACTGGTAATTTATCTCTCTCCTTTCCTTGATCTATCTAGGTAGAGGTTTATCAATTTTACTAATCTTAAAAAAAAAAACAGATTCTAATTTCATTGATTTACTCTATTTTGTTTTCTGTGCCATTTTTATTATTTCCTCTTTCCTGCTTGGTTTGGCGTTGTTTTTAATTTCTTAAGAAGCTTGCAAGCTTAGATAAGATTCAGTCCTTTATTTTTTCCAATGTAAGCTTTTAATGCTATACATTTTCTTATATCCACTGCTTTTGCTGCAAGCTGCAAGTTTTGATATGCTATTTTCCTTTGGCTCATATTTTATAATTTATTTTTAGCCATGCATGAGCTAATGTCAATTTTCCAGTAATTTGGGGGATTTTTCAGATACATTTGAATTACTGATTTCTAGTTTAATTAGTTAAATTCTTTTGCAGTCAAATAAAATGCTTTATTTGCAATTCTTTTAAATCTGAGAGTTGACTTATGGCCCATAATATGGTCCATCTTCATGAATGTCCCATGTGTTAGGAAAAAAGTGTGTATTCCGCTATTGTTGAATAGAATGTGAACTAGAGCAGAGGAGCTTCTGCTTTTTTGTTTCAGAGGTGATGTTTATATATTCAATGTCCTAATATATTCTCCCACTGATACTAAGAGGTGAAATCTGTTCTAAGGTTACATTTTCATGTCAGCGTAATCACTGCACTTTAATAGTATCCTTTACAAGGTTCTTTTTAAGTTTGCACACAGATTTGAAAAATCTCATTCCCCATCCATTCTTTTTCACCAGGCTATGAAATGTATATTGGTCTTATGTTTTCTGTTCATATACTTCGAGGCCAAGAGTGAGATACTGCAAGCTATTATCACATGAGATGTGATACAGGCTAAGTAAAAGCATGAATTTCAGGCTGAACAATGTGGCTCACACCTATAATCCCAGCACTTTAGGAGGCCGAGGCAGGAGGATTCCTCCAGCACAGGAGTTTGAGACCAGCCTGGGAAACAGACTCCCTGGCTCTACGGAAAAAAAAAAAATGTAATTGGCTAGGTGGGGATTGTCATGCCTATAGTCCTAGATACTCAGGAGGCTGAGGTGGGAGAATCACTTGAGCCCAGGAGGTTGAGGCCGTAATGAGCCATGTTC